>OMMV01182787.1:0-11498 GCA_900302635.1 Chatrabus melanurus | reverse complement strand
GTTTTGGGGACCAGGTTTGTTGGTTTTGATGCAGGATGTTTGGATGTGGGATTTGGGGACCGGGTTTGTTGGTTTTGATGCTGGATGTTTGGAAGTGGGTTTTGGGGACCGGGTTTGTTGGTTTTGATGCTGGATGTTTGGATGTGGGTTTTGGGGACCGGGTTTGTTGGTTTTGATGCTGGATGTTTGGATGTGGACTCCTTGGATTTTGGACTTCCAGGATGAGCTGCTGTTTGGCAAACTGAGCACTGTGTGCTCATGGGGAGGGAAAAGGAAGGGAACGATGAGTTTGTGCTTCGGGAGAAGACAGAAGAAACGTGACTGTGTGAGAGAGCTCAGCGCCGGCAGAGTCCCAGGGCGGGCACCAGGGGGCGCTGCAGCAGCACAACGCTCACAGACACCAAAGTGCTGCGCTTGGAGACGACCGGCTGGAATGAGAGGATAAAGACAGTTTGACGTGCTTATACGTTTCTGTGAGCAAAAGGGCTTTTTCAACTTATTAATTTTCTAAAGTCAGGTCGCTGCTTTGTAAAACGTAACCGCTTGTGGCAGTAATGAACAGCGCCAAGTTAGCAAACGCCAATAAAAGCAAAGAAGAAGACATTTCATATCCCAGAGTGCACTGCTTCAGTGAGGCTGGTGTTTAAGGCTGACTTATGTTCTCTTTAAATCGAAAACTTTAAATCTGGAACTAGTTAGTTTTTTTTTTACACGGACATATAAAAAAGTGTCTCTTTGCAGTCCTTTAAGGGGTGCACGCGCCGGTGACGTCGACGATGAGCGCGCTGAAGACGACTTTGGGGGCCGTCGGAATTACGAGCCTCGGCTTTGCCATGTGGTATGTGATGTGTTCAGGGGAAGGTCGGACAAAAGATATTTTCAAGGTGACCACAAAGACACGCTTGATCGTTTTTATGTTTGTATTGAACATTTTACATCAACAAACAATGAGACATCACTAAACAATCAAGAAACACTGCTTCAGAAATAATATAATCATAATAGTCATAATAGAAGTAAGAGCAAAAAGAAATAGAACAACACTAACAAGAAAATAAGAAAAGATGCAGTTATTCTAGGTGTTGTCAAATATATTCAGTTCATCATCAGACCTGAGGAGAGACTTTGCGTGTTTTACTTTCATTAGTTTTAAGAAGGGCTGAAACACACCGTTATGTTCATAATTGATGAATCGAGACAATAATCGACTGATTAATCGATTGGTTGTTTGGTCCATAAAATGGAGAAAACTGTCCATCTGTCTACACTGATGTCGCTGGTGAAGTGCCCCGCACGGTAACCTCCATCCAACTAACTTGTACTTATGAACAATTGTTTGAACTGATGATCTTGGAATCTGCAGTTGTTTAGAAATGGCTTCAAGAGTCCTTCCCAACTTATGTAAATCTACAATTCGCCTTCTTAGATCTTCACTGAGTTCCTTGGACTTTCCCATTGGTCAGTCCAATGAGTGCTGTCAAACACATCCTTTTTATGCTGGCAAAGACAAACTACAATCATTCCACCCTGGCAAAATAACAGTTCAAAGAAATCATTAAAAGCCCAAAATTACCATGACATTCATGCACATGAGTGTATGTAAACTTTTGACTGCAACTGTACAACCTTCAGTGGCTGTGACTGCAGACATACATTTCGCTACTTTTGATTCTGATTGTTGACCTTTGACCACAGTCACTGACCTTTGAACCTGATCACAAATTTTTGCTCATGTTCCTGGCCTTAGATCCTGATTGCTGATCAAAGGTCAAGCACTCAGGATCAAAGTCAGGATCTGACCCATTATCAAGATCTGCACCAAAATCGTAATGGGTTCTTCCTTGACAAATGCCCCACCGTTCCAAAAAGTGTAACTAACCTTTGTTCATTAGGGTATGTGTGCTCCTGCTTCCAAACCTCTTCCAGTTACCTCCATGATGAAGGTAACTAGAGGGGCACTCGGCATACACGCATCTGTCGAGCTGATTAATAGTGACTGACGATGATGATAACCATCAACAGCAGAGGAGGGTTTATCACTTTGACTTTTACCCCCATTAGATGACTTTGTGATGTCATTCGGTCAACAACCACCAAAGTGTGGCCAAAGGATCATCTCCCTGCAAACGGTTGTTGAGATGCGTCCATGACTTTCTGAAATATCGGCTGCGCTGCCTGAGGGGTGTGAGCACAAAAACTCCGCCTTCCTCTGTCAGTTGGTGGAAATAAAACGGTACAGGTGGTAAACCTTTCTTTAGCTGTTCAACCTCGTGCAGCGGTTAAGCACTAACCACAGGGTTCAGTGCATGATGTGTGCACGAGCTGCTTCATGCTGCGGTTTAGAGTTCAGATGTGTTTTGTTCTTGCTGCTCTTCAGAAGCTGCCTGAAAGTAGGCCGGGGAGAATGGAAGAGGCGAGGAAGACGAAGGAGCTGACGCTGCAGGTGCTGAAGGAGGCTGCTGAAACCGATGACAACTTAGCAAGAAGGCTTGCAGGGTCTTCAAAATAGAGCCCGGCCAAGATCCCCAACGCAAACCTGTATGTGCCACATGTCCTGATTGGTCATCAGGTACCAGCTGTACAGTGTCATTAATATTTTAGCTGTGAGCAGCCTGTCTGCGTGTAATCATTGACGTACTATCATCTGTTTCTAATGTGTCCACTGTCAGATCAGACGGACTGCTGTCAGCTGCTTCACAGACGGACCGTGATGCTGTCCCACGACCATCCACTGGCTGATACGCATTTTCTTAAAAGAAAGAAATCATAAAACCGTCAGAAGATATTTATTTATACAAGCACATTGTGAAAACAAAGAACCCAAACTGAAGATGGAGACAAAATAATGACAGCGGGTTCAACAGTTTAAAGGAGGACTCTGAGATCTGGGCCCAGACAGCAAAGGCCTGGTCACCTTTGGGGACGAGTCGGGGTTTTGGGAACCATTATGAGAGTCCTGCCAGAGGATCTCCAGCAGCGATCAGGCTGGAGTTAGCAGAACAGATGCAGACAGAACCCTGGCCATTAAACCAGGCAGTCAAATCTTCTGTTCTAAGACTCTGAAGACGCCATCGAAGGACAGCGAGGATTGCTGCAATGAGGTCGTTACTCCGAGTCCGTGGTAACAGCCTGGCAGCAGTATTTTTATCAGCTGTAGTCTGTGGATGTGAGTGCAGTAGTCCAGTGTGGAAGAAATCAAAGCATGGAGGACCTTTTCTAAGTCTGCAGATGAAAGAAATGACCTGAACCGAGTTAGCCGTCTCAGCCGGGCAAAGCAGGACTGCACCACTTTAGTCACCTGAACATCAGAGGAGAACAGAGTCAGTAATAACACCGGGGCTGCAGCTCTTTTGGAACATTATTGGATAAGGCAGCCAGACGAGAGGATGGATTATCAATGTTGCATGTTAATAGAATTACCTCTGATTTAGAGTCATCCAGCTGCAGGAAGTTTTTATCCTCGTGAAGCAGGACATAACGCAGTACAGTGTTTCCCCTCGAGGTTTTTTCGGGCTCGGTGATACTCAGACAAAAAACCCCCAAAACAAACTCAAATCCATGAGGTGCATTGCACGGAAAATACGAGGCGCTCAGAAACACTAAAGTTAAGTGATGTGCTCATTATTTATATAATCCTCCCACAGTCCTGCAAAGCTTGATCATTGGTTTAAAAGAGAAAAAAAACCTAAAAAAATAAATCAGTATTTGTCATATTAAAGAATACCAAAAGACGAGGATCACTCAGTTTCAGTCACACTAACCTCCCCACATGGGTGCAAACAATATATTTGTGTATAAGCCAAATTTAATGTACATATTTGTCAGAATCCCCCCAGTCATCACTGGCAGATCTCAGGGTGCATGTGCACCCACTGTTTTCGTCAAGTTTGACTCAAGACACCCAGCATGTCCACTAGTGGTGGGAAAACGAGGCTTCATGGAGCATTTGGCATTTTTTCTGAGCCCACTAGATGGCAGTGTCTATTCAAAAAAGAGTTCCAAGGACATTGAAGTGCATTGTGCTTTGAGTTCTTTTCTGAAAAGACACTGCCATCTAGTGGGCTCAGAAGAAATGCGAAATGCTTCATGAATCCTCATTTTCCCACCACTAATGTCCACACAAAAGGAGGCTGGTCCAATCATGGCCTGCAGGCCGCAAATTAGCAACCCTGATTCAGGCACTGAACAGCAGCCGACTTAACAAGCTGCTGTTCGACAAAACCAATCAAATCACATTAAGAATCAAAAGTTTTATAGTCTTTTTAAAAAAATAAAATAACACTTTGCCTTCAACAACACAGCTGTCTGGTGTGAAACAGGAGTTGTTTTAGGCCATGGGCTAAGTAGGGTCCACATGCGTCGCCAGGAGTCCAAAACTGTTGTGCAGATGTCAGATTGTGACATCTGACGCCTTTTATTAAAAGCTCTGATGGCTAACTTTAACTGATGCGGACAGCAGGCTGTTTAACAGGATTTTCTAACATTGCGCTGCTGTCAGATGACCACCGGCAAGTTGAAAAAAACAATAATAATAACAATAATAATCCAATTAGTGTGCTGTCAAATCACTTAAAAAAAATAAATAAATAAATAAATAAAAAAAAGTTACTCCAGAGAAAATAGTGTGTGAGGGAAAGCCATAATCCAAGCACAGCGGATTGACATCCAGATTAATGGATATTTGGTGGTATTTTTCATTGGAGTTATTAAAAAAAAAAACGGCGGGGGTTCTTGTTGGGGCCATAAGGCTTATAACACTGTAGGGGAAACACTGCAGTATGCTTTCGTGGTACTGGGGTTTATCAGAACCAATAGTAAGGTGTCATCCATTTAATATAAAGTAATGTCATGGCTGTACAGGATTTGCCCCCAGGGGTAGCATATATACAGAAAACAACAGGGGACCCACAACAGATCCCTGAGGGACTCCACAAGCCAGAGAAGCAGAAGAGGAGGAGTCTCCAAGGGCTACAGAAAAGGACCTGTCTGACAGACATTAGCCAATACATTTCTTCTGATGGCTGATGGCGACATTATGTCCACTGTATCAAAGACTGAGCTGAGGACACGGAGAACTGAAAATATCTGCATTGCCTCTGAATGGTGTTTGAAATATGTTTTTGAAGTATTGTAAAAATAGTTAATTTCTAATAAATGTGATGTTTATTTGTATATTCATTCATTGGATGTCTTTGGTACTGCTGGAGTGACTTTGTGTCAGATGAATTATTTATTAAGGGTTATACACACCCTTGCTTTTTCATTGGGTCTTTTCACCCTCTGAAAAATTGAAAAGGGTGTTTATAGGGCTGGGCATTGTTTGAATTTTATCTGTTCCAATATCGATATGGTTCTTATCGATTGCCAGTTTCCATTCCATAATGGCTAAAAATAGGTCCCATGATTGGATAAAATAATTTATTCTTACAACATTCACAAATAGTATTTACTGAAAATATACAATAAATATGATCCAGAGACCTGCCTTAAGACTCTGTCATGTCGAGAGCAGTTCTAACGAGTGTAATGTTTGCCGTTACATGTCTGCAGAAGTTGTGCTTATGTGGCCTCCAGCTTGTAATGTAAGCGCACTGTAAATGATTTGACCAGCAGATGTCCATAGTACACGTTGTAAAATAAGATTTCAAGTAACGAAGCTTTTGGTGTGGCATCAACACTTAAAGGAGTTTCATCTCACTGTAGCTGAAGCCGCTTTGTGCCCATCGATTCCCTTTGGTCAGCTTTCACTTTGTTGCCAATGAGAACGACGTGCTGCAGCCGGCTGTCCCTGGCTGCCCCTGGCTGTCCCTGGCTGCCCTGCAGGTGATGGTGAGGTGCTGCTACCTCTGGCTCATGGCACGCTTGTGCGTGACAAATTTAAGGCTCAAATACAGTATTGCACTGTACTGGCAGCCTGTCCAGGGTGTACCCCGCCTCTCATCCAATGACCACTGGACTGTTTCAGTTGGAGGCTGGACTGCATTAAGTGTTTGGTCAGATTTGATGTGCAACCTGAATTGAATTAGGTCCATAAGTAATTGCACAGTGACAATTTTTGTAATTTTGTTTCGGTACACCACCACAATGGAGAATGGCTCATAGACTTTTAGCTTTACTTCAAGGGGTTTAACAAAATTAACACTTTGGGAATTACAGCCATTTTTATTCACAGTCCCTCTATTTTTGGAGGTCATAAGTAATTGGACAAACAAAGTATTGTTAATACAAATCAGTTTTACAGCCAGTTTTCTTTTGACAACTTGGGATGGATATGTGAACATTTCCAAGTCATTGAATATCTCTTGGACCTAATTTGCATCAATCTCTAAGAAATACAAACACTGTGGTACTGTGGTAAATCTCTGGAATAAGCTGTTCACAAAACCAGAGTAACTGTGCAAGAAGGAGACTAGTGAGGGAAGCCACCAAGATACCATGGGAACTTTGAAGTATTAGCAGATGATACAACACAGAATCATTTAGAAAAACTTAAGGGAGCTTTCAGCAGTATCACACCGCCATCTTCAGCCGTTGTAGACTCGGATGTCACTAATCTAACTGATGCGAGAGGAGATGGTGGTAGATGGGAGGAACTTTGAAGTAGTTATAGGCTTCTGTGGCTGTGATTTGGGAAACTGCAGATAGACAGTTACTCATAATACAGCTTCATGGTGCGATGGAGGAGAGAAGGAGTTTCTTTAAAAGATGTGAAATTTCAGCTACTGTTGGTCAGAAAGCACATGGGGGGACTTGAGCCCAGGTTTGGTCTGTTGTATAAAACTCTTCTCTATTCTACTCCACCAAGAAGTTGTATTATGAGTGATACGACAAATGTTGCACTATCTGCAGTTTCCCCAATCAAATTCCAAACTCCACTTGGGAGTGTAGCCCTCCTAGTCCACCAGATACAGGAGAATCCTAACCCGAGAATCCGAAATTGCATGAACACCATATGCCAACTGTCCATCCATCTCCAACGGAGGCAGAGGGGTATGTTGTGGAACCTGGTCTGCCCATGGCCCCAATAGAGCAGGCTTTAACAGAGAGATGTTAAATGTGGGAGACAGGCAGTAATGCTTCGGAAGGAGCAAACGATGTTACCAGTGGTAACCTTCCGGGGGGCTTTAAAGCGGCATACATACTTAGGGCTCAGCTTTTTGCAGGGCAGGTGGAGGTCCCAGGTAGACAGCCAGATGCATTCACCAGAGAGGAAATCCCTTGTGTCTCTGCAACAGTGATCTGCCTGAACTTTGGCCCTTTTAACTGCTTGTTGCAGATGAAGAGCAACTTCCCACTTGCCCTCTGAAACCACTCATCAACCTCAGGGATCTCTGACTGGCAAATCCCATGGACCTATATGCGAGGGCTTGAGGGCTGGACTCAAAGCACCGCCCTAATAGGGAGTCAGCCTTTATAAGGACAGGTGAGGGTAATTAGTGCCTCTTTGTCTGAGGCCTGGTAGATGTGTGTGAGGACTGCTGTTTGTGCAGGTAAGGGAGCTTTGGGGAGAAAGATGTTATATTGTCTCATGGGAAAGCTAATGAGGGTTCTTGTATATCTAGTTGTAGTGTGGCTGTCCTGAGTGATCCAGACTGATATAGGCTCTGTAGCCCTGTGCTGAAGAGGTATGCCTTAGTTAACTTTAGTTTTTGTTTAATTATAGTCTTATCATTATTATTCAATAACTTAACTCTTCAGGAAAAGACTCAGCCCTCATCTCTCCCCTGATTGAGCCAGAGTAGAGCCAGTCAACTATTGTGTGCTTTTGTGAGGCCCATTTTGAGCAAGGTCGCAAACAGTATGGTACTGTAGGAGGGCTATTCCCTCTGAGGTATTTTACTGTTGGCTTATATGACCGACTTTTGATGTTTTCCTTATTGCAGATTTAAGGCCAGAATGCTGCTTTGCCTGAGCCGATTCGCCAAGGCTGTTGGCTAATGTGGCTGCTGACCATACAGCTGAAACTAGTCGTAGATGGTTGAATATTGTCTATTTTATATTGTGAAGAAACTGGTTTTGTATTGGCACTCAGACAGCTGCTTGCTGTACTATTCATAGATGGTTGGTTGTTTTTTTTTAAAACCCTGTGAACCTGAACCAACTGATTATCAGTTTGTTTTCTTCAGGCAGTGGGACGATCTGCTGGGAGTAGTCGCAGGATATGCACCCCTCCTTGCATGCAGTGTGGTGTGTTTGAAGGGTAGTGGTCACTTAAGTAGTTTGTTGCTCCTTGCAGTGTAAGGTGTAATGCTTGCAGTGATCAGTGTGCACACGTGGTGGTTTCTATTGGGGACTGCGATAGAATCTCCCAGCGGTACGTGCCCTGTCTATTTATTCGCAATCATTTCGTCTATTGTTTTTTTGGTATTTACGGACCAGTTTTAATTATTAGTATTGTGGAATACAGTAAGTATGATTTAGTTTTATGACTCTCTTTTCTTTTCAGGTCCTTTGCCACATAGTTGACATTTTAAAATAAATATTCAGAACTGAATGCACGTCTCCTGTTTTCTTGAACCCTTAAAAATTGATTGTCAACACTCAGATGGTTGGAGTCTGGGGCTGGAGTAGATCCATTTTGTATATCTGTCCTTCTTGAAAACTGTGTGGCCAAATATTGGTGGGTGGTACCCCAGCACACATTGAAGGTGAGTGAGACCAGTGAAAGAGTGTCTCGTGTTTTGTGCATATTCAGCCCAGGCCAGATAGTTGGCTCCCTCCCTTTGGTTCCGCTGAAGATGCGTCCGCAGAAATCGTCATAACTTCTGGTTTGTTTGTTCTGGCTGCCCGTTCTGAAAATGGCAACCAGACGTTAAACTAAGAGACCCTCAATCTATCATGGAATGCCTTCCAAATTCTGGATGTAAAGTGGGGGCCCTATGTCTTCTAGAAGATGAAAACACATGCTCAAATATGATGTATGCAACTTCAAGTGCTGTCGGCAAAGAGAGGAATGGGAAAGAAATGGCAAAATTTAGACAACTGATTGACAACTAACCACCACTGTGAACTCCTCGGAGGATGTAGATAAGTGAAGTTGACTGTTGTGTGGGATCACAGGTGATTAGGAATTGCAAAGGGTTGTAGTTTATCAGCTGGCAGTTGTCTAGGCATATGTGAAGTGGGGAGTCGTGTATTTATGAGAGGCGGTCTGCTTTGCCATTTTTGGACCTGGCTGTTTTGGCCAAATTTGGTGAAAAACAAGGCCCACCTTGCCTTAATGACAGTTCAAGCTCTTTGACTGTTGTGGTCCGGAGTTGTGTTTGGATCTGTGCCTGGTTTTCTCTCCTGTCTCCCCCCCTTCTTCTCTCTCCTGCCAGTGGAGATCATCATCTACAGCTGTGGCTGTGGGACACCTGATCCTAATCAGTGGCATCTATTTAAGTCCCAGCTGGGCAGGAGGATGCTGCCAGATGGTTCCACTATCCACATGGTTAAGTGTGCGTGCGCGCGTGCGTGCGTCCTGGTTAATTTCAGTTTGTCAATGTACTCTGCCTCACTTTTTTGTTTTTGTTCTTTCTGTGCAGTCCGCAGCTGCCACTGGCCCACCTGGCACACCCCTCCAGCAGACCAAGTCTCCATGGTCTTCTCCTTTACTGCCTTCACCATTTGCCATCTACATTTTTCATTTGTTCTATAATAAACCCTGTCATTTTTATTGTCTAACCAACTGTCTCAACGCATACTTGAGTCCTCTCCAGTTTCCTGTCTATCACAACGTTGACGAGTTAATGTACTCCAGGTTGCAGTGACCTGTGAAAATGGCAAAGGCCCCTCTCCAACCAGTGTCTCGACACTTCCAATGCCAACTTCACCGCCAATAACTCTCTGCCCAATGTCATAGTTCAGCAGGGGAAAGGGTTTTTATTTATTTTTAAGAAAACACAGGGAAATGGTCTGCTGGCCTCCCCATGATGTTGGGACAGGACGGTGCCCACCCCCAATCAGAAGCCAGGCAACTGGACAGATGACAGCCAAACCCAGTAGGGAGTTGCCACACTAATGGTGGATTCCTTGAAACCAAACCAGAAGATGAGTAGCTTGCTGGAACATGAGGACTTTATACCAGAGAGGCATACTTGCCCAGGTGGTAAGAGTTTGACAACTACCACTTACTATAGATATCCCTGGAGTTTGCAAAGCCCGATGGAAAGGAACCAGGAAAAGAAAATTGGTCTCACGACACGCCATACTGTATTCAGGCAGACCAGATGATCAGCATACAGAAGGAGTTGCCCTGATTATGAACGGTAATATGGAGAAGTCAATGATTGAATGGAAACCAGCTTGACCAAGACTTCTCAAGGCCAGGGTCTACTCAAAATACACCCAACTGGGGGGTGCTAGTGAGCACTGATGGAGTAAGGTGCACACTCCAGAGCTCCTGCAGATCATCTAGTAATTTCATAATCTGACGACACATACACTTCTGACTCACATCCAAAATATATCTGTAGTAAACTAAAGAGCAGTACATGTTATTCAAAGTCAACATGGATGGTGTCAAATCTTCGAAAATAGAAGTAGGATGGTCGGTCTTACAAAAGACCCAACACCTCCCCAGTGAAGAGTTTGGCTAAACCTGGACAGGTCCCGCCTGCATCTGCTGCAAACATTACCATGGACATTGCATTGGTTAAAGCTGATATCCTTTCCTCATTGAGAAAAGACATCATCTCAATGAAGAGAAGAGTTTAAAAGGGCTTTAGCGGATGATTGATTCACTAAAGAAGGAAATACAAGCAGTGAAAACTGAAATTGCTAGTAATATAACTGCAATTTGCACAGAACTCTAAAAACCGATGTAAAAGGTGTTAAGGATGGATTATCAACCTGGTCGGATGAAGCTGTGCACGTGCAAACCACTATAACTGACTTCAAAAAACAAGTGGAAGTGCTAAAGGAAAAATGTGAGGACATGGAGGCCAGGATAAGGAGAGGGAACATACGAGTCACAGGAGTACCTGAGAAAGCGAGATCAAGCTCCCCCTCTGCTGTTAAACTTTTAAAGGAAGTTTTTCTGATGGGAAAAGAAGTTGCTGTCGAGCGCTCACAACGCCTGATACAGAGAAAATCGGGAGACAAGCCGCGCGTGATTATCGCTCAACTGCACAATGTGGGAGACGCTGCAGACATTGAGGAGAGCCAGAGACCGTGGTGGACTATTCACTTTCAACGGCAATCCAGTCGCTATATTCCCGGACTATACAGCCAGCATTACTAGGGCCAGAGAAGCATTCACGGATGTCAGGAAAATGATCTGAGGCAGAACTGAGCGTCCAGTATGGGATTCACTTCCCTGCTAGATTCCGCACCTCCCACAACAATGAGGAGAGTGAGTTTGTGAATGCTGCTAGAGCTTCAGACTATGTGAAGAAATGTCATTCCAACCACCAGCACAGAGAACTGACTGAATTTATAGTGTGGTATGATGCGTACTCCTGTAGGATTTTTGTGCTGAAATAGTTTTTTTTTTTTTGCTGTTTTGGGGGCCAGAC
>OMMV01182785.1:0-11200 GCA_900302635.1 Chatrabus melanurus | reverse complement strand
AAGCGAACAGATTAAACGTGGTTTGGGTGTTTTATTAACGCGTACTTTTTGTGGACTGGGCGGTGGTTTTCATAACAGGTGGCTTGGGTGCGGGTATTAAAAATGATGAATTACAAATATTGCCAGTAACTGCAGAGTAATGGTGGAGATAACCTCACCAAGTGCTTGATACTTGCTAGTTAGTGCTAATGGTGCTAATGCACAAATATACTAATTACATAATACTAAAATTTCACTCAACGGAAATACTGGACCACAGACTTCTTACATGGTCTGTTAGTGCAATTCACCGCATGGCAGGCCATATTATCTCAAGTGTTTGTAATAAAATTCTCAAAAATGGCAAACGCGGTCCAGTCCACAGCAGCTAGCAGCCACTCTGATCATGGGGCCCTGGACTCGGCTCACCGGCACACAGTTGGTACTCAAAATGACCAGACCCCTAATTATTCATAACGTTATGGCTTAAAATATCTAAAACTGATGAGTTATGAAAACTTCACCCTCCGTACAGTTGTCATGAATGGGGAAACTAGCTATAGACACAAAAATCGGTTTTTTTTGGTACCACCCTGTAAACATTTTTATTTCTGCTGTACAGTTGGGCATTTAAACATGGGTGTCCATGGTGAGTAACTCACTTTTGGAGCCAGCCTCTAGTGGCCATTTAAGGAACTGCAGGATTTGGCACTTCTGTGTTGGCTTCATTTGTCAGCACCGGAGGTAGCCGCTTGGATAACGGTAACGTCTCTCGTCCCATAACTGGCTTTATTGTGAATTGCTGTTTTCACATACAGCAGCATAATTACCGATGTAATTCTACGCACGTGTCTTGCAGTAATGTGGTAGCAAGACAGCAGTGAAACTATTGCATCCTGGCAAGTAAATATTAAAGTTGTGGTCGGCCACGCGTTGAACCATAGAGCGATGCTCCCGTCAGCATTTGGCGCAGCCTTGATCACTATCAGCTCGTGAAATGAAGCAACTTCTAAAAGGGATTCTGCTCAACTCCGAGGTTATGAAGCATTCAAGTGTGCTGTAATCTCTCTCATTACCATCTCCATATCCTTATGGTGTCTCCTTCCTCTCTCACTGCTTCCTGCTGCCCTTCCTCTGTGCTCATTTGCCTTAACCCAAACACAAGCAGCACTGTAGAAAGCCCCGGCGAGGCCATACTTTGTGAATACGTTGAATCAATCAGAAGTCTCTAATCAGTTATAAGGGTCGATATATCTTCTCTTTCAATGGTAGAGAATCCTTGAATATATTCTAGAATCTTTGACTGCACACATCTGGTCTTGGAAGAGAACCTAGCCATTATGATGCTTTGTGGTTATACTTAAGCCTGGGGCCGTTGCATGTGGATTTTCTTTAAAAAAAAAAAAAAAAAAAAAAAAAAAAGTGACATTTCAGCTACATTTTGCCAGAAGGCACATGGGAGAGTCATGCCCATATTTAACCCGTTTTCTTCTCTGAAAATCTATCTCTTCTTCTGGAATGTTTGTATTTGAAGAGTTCATTTGCAAAACCCTCCAAGTCCAAAACCACAATTTTTTTAGTTGAGGCCAACATGCACTTGGCTGCTCAGGTAACTATCAATGTGCAAAATGTTAAAGAATTTGAACATACAATTTTCATTTTATTTATGTTAATCTGTGGATATTCTAATGCGTTTTCCTTTAAATCCATCCATCTTCTATACCCGCTTACTCCAATTAAGGGTCATGGAGGGTGCTGGAGCCTATCCCAGCAGTCATTGGGCGAGAGGCGGGGTACACCCTAGACAGGTTGCCAGTGTTTTCCTTTAAATTCCCATTTTAAATAGCATTTTCCTCAATTTAACAAAAATGGACTTAGAGGGTTTTGCAAATGAACTCTTCATTTCTTAATGAATGATAGAAATGGGAAATGAAGTCCAAGTTCATTCAGCGACTTGGAAATGTTCATGTGTCCATCACCTAACTTCTCTAAAGAAAACTGGCTGTAAAAGCGATGATCTCTATTAACAATAACCCTAAAACGTAGTTTGTCCAATTACTTATGGGCTCTGAAAATGGAGGAACTGTGTATAAAAAGGGGCTGTAATTCCTAAATGGTTAAAGTGAAATTTTTGTTAAATCCCTTGAAATAAAGCTAAAAATCTGATTGTTTCTTTTCAACTCCTTTATGGTGGAGTACAGAGGCAAAATTACAAAAATTGTGTCACTGTCCAACTACTTATGGACCTGACTGTGTACTGATGCAGTCTGTCGCAATATCCTCTGAGGCACTAGTTGGCAGTCATGAGAAAATACTTGGAGAAGGTGGCAATAGACGCAAAATATTTAATAAACAAGCTTGAGAAAGACAGTTTCCTTGCGTGACTTTTGTCGATAATCAACACTAGTACAATCATAAGTCTAATTTTTGTACAAGACCTTTTGCCACAACCATTTTAATTTACAATGAAATCGCCAAAAATGACATGCATATAAACTTTAATCAGCACAGTTTGTGTTACATTAGACAATCCTTCAAATATGGACATGCTTAACTTAATTCTACTTGAGATATTGTTTCTACCAACAGAAATAACCACAAACAGGAAGTCTTTACTGCCATTCTGCATAACCACACGTACCCAGTGTACCAAGTGAGAAATTCAAAGAGGAGCATGTCTATGTAACATGCTGTTGTGATGTCCAAAGTGTCATGAGAAGCTCATCAAACTACATCCGATCTGACTAGCGTCTCCTCACATCCTGTCAACAGTGCCAATACTGATTTTCTGTGAAAAAGCTGACCTTCCAGACGTTATACTGTCGCAGAATCATTACCTGCGTTTACATTAAGGGTTCCAACTTGAATGGAATCCAGTTGAAATGGAATAATTCCAATCAGTGAATCACCACCAATCTTTGCCCCGTGCAATTTCATTTCAACAATTTGCCCACGTATCGTCGTCGCCCTGATTGTAATTTTCTATTTTTGCTGCTCAAACTGCAGCAGGAGAGATGCTCTGGCCAAGAGAACAAGATCAGCAGAGTCTCACCATCTCGCTGTGCGCTCTTTACTTTGACCCCCTTCCTGCACCTCAGACTAGGCACACGTGGATGAAAGTCTGCAACAGGGACTGGTGGTTCATGTGCAGTTGCAGACAAAAGTTTACATACAACTGCGCTAAAAACTTTCAAACTCAATTATCCCCTCTCGCACATATTCCATTTTATCGAAGAACATGTGATAAGTGAGTTTGAATGAACTACTTATTATTTATTGTAAAATCCCATATTTCTTGTATATCAAGTTCAATATGTCTAAATGCAATATGGAAAAAATTAAGGGTGTGCTTTTTTTTGGTTTATGTTTTTTTAGGTTACCATACAAAATGAATTTAAAAAACAGCACAGTATGACTTTCATTCTGCACAATAATAAAACGATATACACACATTACGTTTGTTTACATAAATCAATAAATTATCAACGCAGAATATGTTGAAATGACATTTACGCTCTTATAACCCCTCAGTTGATGAAGCTGTTGCCTACACAGCTGGGGCCTCATTTATAAAACTCTGCATAGAATCATGACTATAACTGTGTGTACGCACACAGGCAGGCAGAAATGTGCACATGCACACCCCCTAAGTTTTGAATTTTTTTCCCCAATTTTTGAAGGTCGTTTTCTCAATTACTATATATACTTCATTCATTCATTCATTTTCTGAACCTGCCTATTCCAATTAAGGGTCACGGGGGGCTGGAGCCTATCCCAGCAGCCACTGGGCAAGAGGCGGGGTACACCCTGGACAGGCCGCCAGCCGATCACAGACAAACACATTCACACTCTCACTTACACGTACGGTCAGTTTAGAGTCACCATTTCACCTAATCTGCATGTACAAATACTACATGGTTTTCTTAATTTACTTTACCTTAATCTATCTAAGCACAAGAACAAACAAACTAAATTTCAGCCAATTTCACACATTACCTTAGGAGATATAACCCTCCCAACATTGCTATATGTGGCACTCAGAGGTACTTTCAAGTTCGCCCATAATTGCTTCTAAAGAATGACAGACTGACTACCTGTAGTCCAAACTGCATATAATTTGGGCCATTGGTTACAAAGATATGACATTCTGAAATATTTTATTTTTATTTTTTTTTAAAATTTGCCCGTTCATAAAATGTTAACTGTTTGCCCAAATTGGCTCAAAATTTAAGACTCTTCATATCTCATCAATACCTTCAACATATATTTTAAATTTTTTACAAGATAGGTTGTGGTGTCAAGCTCTCTGAATGTGGACCCCCTAGACGTTCCACTTTGTGGGTCCTTGATCCTACCAGACTGCTGTCCGGACCACTGGATATATTTTTGACCACTGGACCACACAAGATCCTCGACAATGATTTCTCCCGTCTGTGCATGTTTGACAATTCTTTGTTGTGCTTTGTCTTATTCAATTTTTGTCGTTGGTAGTATGGCCAAAGTGGATGGTCACCCCTCTGAGTCTGGTCTGCTTGAAGTTTCTTCCTATAATCACAAAATATCCAGGGAGTTTTTTCTCACCACTGTTGCCATTGTGCTTGCTCAGGGGGTGGGTAAGGTTGGAACTTACCCTTGTGAAGCGCCTTGGGGCGACTTATGTTGTGATTTGGGGGCTATATAAATAAACTGAATTGAATCTGTTGATTTGACATAGAATGACCCAGAAAGTGGAAAAGCAGCACACTTCGACTTTTAAATGGCACAGATTGTGTTCAAATTAACCAACCCTTGAAATGGATACAAGTTTGTATTTAAATATGCTTTGTAGATTTTTTTTTTGCCTGGCAAAATAAATAACCAGGAATACACACACAAAAAAATGTGACTCTTCCCTGCACGGCCACTTATAAAACACGACAATCTCCAAAGGGCGTGCGACCTGTGCAACGTGTGCGATGCGCCGTCTCACAGGTGCAAAGTGTTGTCGCGTGAGCGAGATCAATAACGTCACACGCGGCAAGCATAAAATGACTGAGAGGCGAGGAGAAAGGCTGCGCATGCACGAGCGCGGCACATTGGCACATGTGCACACACAACCAGAATGAGGCCGCGACCTTGTCTCAGCTGCTCATATTAGTGAGACAAAGACTGTCCAAACAAAGCAGCTACTCTCAGCTGGGTGTGGCTCAGCGTGATAGTCTGTCACACCGTCCCGGAGCTGCATCTGTCCTTCAGCTTGCAGATGGCCCGCAGTAGTCTCAACGCGCCAGGGAAACATCTCGTCGGTGTTCTAAAAGCTCCAGGGTTGAATGTCTTTTAGTAGTAGCCTAACGTTACGTTAGACTGTTGATTTGTTATTTATTTGTAAATGCATCGCTACTAACGGTAAGCATCGTCTAAAGCCGTTATCAATCCGGGCGTGTTTCTAATCTGTGTACTTGCACTGTCATGGACGAGTGAGCCATTCTTAAGACGATGTTACGTTTATGGACTGCTAATCCTAACTCGCCTTATGTGAAAAACATTTACCAATCGTTTCAACACGCCAGGTAGCCGTTTACTTCAGTTATGAAATTCCATGCGCGGGCAACCATTTTAAGTTCCAAGTTGGGGAGATTTTTGAGGAGCAACGCTCTAAAGTGTAAAGAAATGTTTTAATAAATATGGACATGTTAAGAAGAAATGTTTTGATATCCACATCGTGTAAACTGTTACATCAATCAAGTAATGGGAAAATTAAAAAATTAATCGTTAGATTAATCGGAAAATTAGTCGTTAGATTAATCGTGTGACTGACATCATTTGAAAAAGCGCTGGAGTTTCTTCTTCACTTTCCGTTTGGGGGGTGATTTTCAGAAGCGCTCTGCGCTACACCGCCACCCAAAGTTCTGCCGTTGAAGTGCAGTTTTCTGCGCATTCGTCATGACAGAAGAAACATGGATGTTCCGCGCAGTATATGAATCATAAATTTTCCAGCATTAGACCAGGACCATATTGGAATTCTGCGCAAAGCCATGGTCTGGAAGTATTATTGAAATTTCCAACTTTTTCATGTATTTCATGAAAATTAAACACTAACCCAAAACCATTTAAGATAAAATAATTTGCAAGGTTGAGGAATCAGGTTTAGAGCCTCGTTCCAACACCAGAAGCACGCAGCGCCCGTCCAGAAATGGCAGTAAGATTTGGGAGTATAAAAAAAGAAAATCCGAGTTTGTCCTGTTTCACATATTTTGCGATACATGGAGGGCCATTCACAAATCCTACTCAACTGAAGTATGGACTGCTCCAAAGAAAAGATCAATAGAACAGGCTATTGTAAACGTACATTTCTAGGACTGTTTTTGTCCCAAATTAGGAATGAATTTAAGTAATTTCTTTCAGTTTTTCCCTTTTTTTTGTTCGGGGTCGCCACAACAGATCTGATATGGATCTGCATGTTGATTTTGAACAAATTTCACGCCACATGACCTTCCTGACGCCACTCCACATTACACGGAGAATGGGCCTGAATCAGGTCTTGAATCAGGAAGCAAGCACACTACCCACCTGTGCCAAATATTTATTCATGACATCGGTCTGTTTGTCTGACCAGAAGTCCTTCATCCTGTCTGGCCATAAATCAATATGCACCTTTTCCTCTTATCATAAGTTGCCTCAACGACTTCATGGCAAAGGTTTGTTGAAAACATCTTCAGAAAAATCCCTGAGTGGAATATTTAGCACCATTTAAAAGCCTTCTTGTGATGGGATGAGACGCTTCATGACTATGCCATCTGATCTTTTAAAAAAAAAAAAAAAGAAAAGAAAAAAGGAGCATAAACACAGTGCTGCAAGGCAAAGGAAACATGGCACTGAACCTTACGTTTCGCCAAAAAATCTCCTCCAGAAGTCAGCGGCATCAGCTTTGGTGATTCTGAATGTGTCCCCTTGGAACTGTCCTCCGGGGAAGATGGCTTTGATTTCAGCCAGCATGTGGCTGAAGATCAGAGACAGCTTGGTCAGATTCCTCCTACGCAGAAAAGAACAGAAAAGAAACAGTTGGTACACCATGATAGCCTCAAATGTCTGGCAGTCACCATATGGGATTTATTTGACCTTCAAAAATCTGGACAAAGCAGCAAATTATGTTGACTTTAGAATTATTGGTCCTGTACATGGACCTGCAGTTTTCTTACCTCAGTAAATTATATTTTGAAGAAAAGGGATCTTTTACTCCAGTATTACCAAAAGACCATGTGAATAAAATCCTTATAACCCACAAATAAATGTTTATTAAAGGAACACAATGAATTAGTGAATAAAGTGAGCATCCATGTATGGATGTCCATTTCGGAACCGATTTTTGTTCATTAATTTAGTTTCTCATAAACTGGGGTTTTTTAAATCGCCCTGCAGACAATATTAATTATGAAACAATCATGCGGACATTTTCCACAATCACGTGAGTTGATGGGGAGCGCTGATGTCACATGTACGTAAGCGCTGCAGGGTCCACGTCGCAGCTGCTTTGTTTACCACACAAAAAAACTGAGAATATGTCGAAGCTGCCATTCTGTCGAGCAACAACACGTACGTACAGCCGCACCGGTTTGAGTCACAGCGGAGAGAGCTGTACCAAGATTCCGACGGCGACAAACTTGGCGGGGAAGAGTTACAAGATGGTGACAATCTGTTCAGAAGTGACCGATTATTCAAGCGGTGCGTCGATGAGCGGTGCACGTTCAAACGCTGTGAATTGTTCGATGTTTCCATCATGAACTTTGTTGTCACAACTGGAAGAATTTCAAACGCAAACTGACAGGGTGGTAGAAAATTCCACCACCGCTGGCTGCGAGTGCGGGGTTACGGTTTGATCGGAACCCCTGCATGCACGCAACCATGGCGATGCGCGGAGTTTACTGCTCAGGGAGATTCAGACCACGGCAGCGGCAGCTGCACACAAAGATGGTACTGCCGTCAAAAGCTAAATTTTCAACTTTTTCCTGCTGCCTGCCACTAGAAGGACAAACCGGATTGAGGACTATGCCAGTATAATTATTGCTGCGTGGCAGATTCACACAGGGGGTTAGCTTCATTGCTCTGTGAGGGAGAAGCAGTGTGTTGCTACACAGGGAAGGGTTTGCCCCCAACTTGCGGTAAGAAATCAATCAATTTGTACCTCCTTCATTGGAGGAATGGGGATCTCAGAAGAGCCTATAGCTGCTCTCACAGCTGGGCGAGTTTGGCATCGAGTTTTCCCGAATGGCAAATTAGCATGGCACGATACCAATTTAAAAAAAAATTTTTTTTTTATAAACATTCATACGTTCGTACGATTTAAAAAAAAAATACCAATTTTTGATAACCAGTCAAAATTTTCAGGAGCTTGTTCGGACTCCTGGTTGCTTCGGCTTGATTTGTGCTCGGCTCGGGATCCCAATTTTCATGCCGAGCACGGAAAGCGTTACCCTGTGCTATTCCGAGTTGAGCATGAGTTTGTGTATACAATACAGAGTTTGCCCGGAGTTATGTCAAATTGTGCCGGGTTGTCACGAGTTAAGTACAGGTTGGGCAGAGGTCGTTGGGAGTTTGACAGACTTCAGGAAAAAAAAAAAAAAAAAAACTTTTTCAACTTGTGCCAAACTGTGTTGAGTGAGGACTTGGCAACGAACGTGGCCAGGTGAGAGCCGCTTGGGAAAATCAACTGAGATGCGGAGAAGTACAACTCGGCCCATTATGCCACGAAACGGCATCAAAGTAAGCCAGATGTGAGAGTTGCTTAACTCAGCGGCGAGCGTCAGTGACACTTAGAAGCTAACACGTGTGATGTCTTGCATCTTGGATCTGATCACAACATCATGGGAAACATGTCTCCACCCTTGGCAATCTTCGTTTTTCGATAGACACATTTCTTGGATTGGGCATTTTCACCAATTTCTCGTTTTTTAAAGATGGGTTGAGCTTTTCCTTTAAGTCTTGATTCATCAAGACAGACGTGTATCGCAGATACGTTCATAAATAAAACTGAACATGAAAATCCGTACGTGTCATGTCTCTCAAAATGTGTAAATGACACATAATGTGAGGAAGCTCACACTTATCACATTCAGAGATAATTATGTGGTGAAGTCAAATTCAAAGCCAAGAGGCTTTTGCAACAACAAGTCTTACAGCAGTGTAAGTCATACCAGCTTGTTTCAGTTTGCATCAAGACCATGCTTGACTACCACAATAGACATTCATACCTCAGTAATCCTCTAAAAAAGTAAAAACAAGATAAGATTAAAGACATGCATAACCTCAAAAATCAAAATCAAGGACAATATAGTGAGTGATTGTAGGGATTATATATATGTGGAGAGAGAGAGAGAGAGAGAAACAGAAGAAAAACTTTCAGCTTCAATCGTCTCCTAATTTATACATACATTCTTAAATATGAACAATTTAAGAGGCAAAGTCTATTTTTTCAGCAGTGCAAACTGTTCCGACATGTGACTCCTGACCTGTGTTGTATAGTAACGAAGTAACAATACTTCACTACTGTACTTGAGTATGTTTTGGGAGTATCTGTACTTTACTTGAGTTTTGTTTAATTCTGTCAGCTTTCACTTTTACTTCATTACATTTCCTAATTTAATTGCATACTTTTACTCCGATACATTTTCAATGCACAGTGTTGTTACAAAAATCAGATTCAATGAAATTTGGTGTTTTCTCCATCGCTCTAAGTCTACCTGTAGCTCCATCTTAAAGGGTGGATGGATGGATAAACTTCAAAAAATTCAAAGTTCTGACTGTCTTCTGTTTTTATTAACATGTACTTTTACTTTCAATACTTAAGCACATTTAATTATAGATTACTTGTCAAACTTAAGTACAGTACTGGCCTTGGCTGGGGAAGTAAATGTGAGGCATCATTGTAAAGCGCTTTGAGCATCTGCTAGATGGAAAAGCGCTATAGAAATGCAGTCCATTTATTTATTTATTTATTTACAGTAAATGGTAAATACTCTAAAACTTTTACTTGAGTAGCATTCAAGCCAGTGACTTGAACTTCTACCAAAGTCATTTTTTGGAAGGGTATCTGTACTTCTACTCAAGTGTTACTTTCAGGTACTTTATAAAACACTGCTCCGGACTGAAAAAGCAGGCAAGAAACAATTCTGTATCTTGACTTTTAAGTGCATCTTAGTTCATGCAAAGATGCTTGAACATGATTTATTTCAGGGCGTAGAACTATATCATTGATCACCAGACAAAAAAATGCCACAGGGTACAACGACACTTCTTGGCCACTTCTTTGTGGTCGAGGGGTTAAAAACATCCTTTGGATTCGAATAGTTAATTAACTAAATGCTTGAATACTAAACTCAACAGTTCACCTTTTGGCTGCACAAATTCAACACCGTACAGTCAATGCAAACTGTCCAAGGGCTTCGAATTGCCTTTAAAACCACAGATAAACAATGCTGCCAGAGTAGAATCATTTGTAAGATTACCAAGTAACAAACTAGCAAAAGCTGGAGCCCTTATCAAATATTTCACACCGTGAGCTCTCTTTTCACTGTTCTGTGTTTTACTCTCCACTATCTTTTCCCATGCAAACAAAGCCCAAATATTAATTTGCATTTAAATTACATTATCAAAACGGCAGGCTGAACACTGCAGAAGTAGAAGAAATAATTAATTATAGAATTCACAGAAATCCAACTTTGATGAGGTATTAGGATTGTAAGATTAGTGCTCAAAAGGCTGAAATATGGACAGAGGAATTAGCAATATTCCGACTTCCATTAATTCTTAAAAGAATCCGGGAGGGACGCTTGAGGATATTTACTTTTTTGTGATTTATGGGAGATTCTCCTCTCCCTCGCCTCTCTGACAGGGATTTGTCTCTAGCTCCCTGTGAGATTAGACCGCAGGCTCGTAAACACTCCAAGGAAAGATGCTTGCATTCCCTCTGCAGGGTGACTTTGCCTAAGGTGTGAGTGTGACGGCAGAACGGCGGCAGGCCCAGCTGCGGGCTGCTGATAACAAGCTTTGTGACGACAATATATGAGCATGTGTGTCTGCACGTCATCCCGACTTTTAATTCTTCTTTCAGACCTGCACAAAACAACTTTGTTTTATCACACCTCAGTCAATCACCAATGTCAACATTTATTCGACTGAATTAATAATTGAAACTACTTCTGTGAAATCTAGTGAGGGGCGTATGCCATGCCACTTTTTTCCCCAT
>OMMV01182776.1:0-11007 GCA_900302635.1 Chatrabus melanurus | reverse complement strand
GGAGAACATGCAAACTCCACACAGAAAGGATCAGGTCGGAAACAAACCCGGGACCTTCTAGCTGTGAGGCAACAGTGCTAACCACTAAGGCCCATTATTATTATTATTATTTTTTATTTTTTTTTACTGTCGTCAACATTGGGATATAAGGATGTTTTTGGCATTTTCATCAATTTCTCATGAAATAATACGTGGACTTAAAAAAAACATTGCATGTGTAGAATTTAATAACTACAAATTTGCAGTTTTTGGTGAGTTAGATAACAATGCAGACCCAGTGATAATATATTAAAGTTATGTGGCTACAGGTAGTTTATGGGGTTAGATGTCAAAGGGTTGGAATATCTGTTAGGATTAATATGGTTAAATAGCCAGTTGCGTCTCAGTCTATTTAAAACATATTGTTTCTAAACTGTTGGTTTATTCACTGACATGCTTTCTATCCTCAAGCTATTTTTGCTTGGACAAGACAAATGGCCCTATCTTGAGGATTTATGGCACATGGTATAAAACATAGAACGCAAATCCATTTGGTACATGATCAAGTACTTGTTGCCATCTTACAGGGCGTGCAAAGGTTGGTGCAGCACGCAGAGGATTTGGGTTCATTTGTTTCATTGTTCATGGGTGTTTTGTAGGCATATCATGAAATCAACCAATCAGAGTGTTACCTGTAAAACCAAAGCACAAGGCACACAGTTCAGTTTATTTATACAGCGTCCAGTCATGACATAAGTTGCACCAAGGCGCTTATACAAAACCTTGCTGGTGTATAGCGCCGTGCATAGTTCATTCATCCATAAGAGACCTAGGTGTTACTATAGACCAGGCTTTGATATTGGATCGACACGTAAAGTATTTGATTCACTCTTGTTTTTTTTTTCAATTGAGAAATATTGAAAAGCTTAGGTCCATTGTGTTACAAGCAGAGATGGAAATGTTGATCTATGCTTTTGTTTCATCTCATCTTAATTATTGTAACTCCCTCTTCACTTGCTTGAACAAAACTTGTCTGGATCATTTATAGGTTGTCTAAAATGCCACCGCTGCACTCTTGACCAGGTCCTCTAAGAGGTCGCATATGACACCAATTTTAATTGTTCTTCACTGGCTCCCCATGAAATTCAGAATCCAATTTAAAGTCCTGGTGATCACCGATCTTTACATGGTCAGGGTTCTGCTGATATTAGGGATTTGCTGCAGCCTTATGTCACTTGCAGGTCTCTACGGTTCTCTGATCAGGGTCTGCTGGTTGTTCCAAGAACAAAGTATAAAACCAAAGGTGACTGTGCTTTTGAGGTTGTAGCTCTTAAAATTTGGAAGTTTCTCCTGTGGAGTTTAAGATCTGTGCACACTGTGAACACATTTGAAAAGCAGTTAAAGACCTACTTGTTTAAGCTTGGCTTTGTAATTTATTTTATTTTATCTATTTATTCCATTTTTACAATACACATTTTTAAAATTAATTTATATATTTTTTAATCTTTTTTGTGAAGCAATTTGTGACATCTGTTGTTGAATGGTGCCTATACAAATAAATTACTTAATTACGTATAAACCCCATGAGCAAGCAAACTGGTGATAATGGTCAGGAAAAACTTCCTGAAATGTTTTTTGATTATAGGACAAAAACCTCAAGCACAACAGACTCAAGTGGGATAACCATCTGCTTTGGCCATACTAACAAATAAAACAATACAAAACAAATTTGTCAGAACCTGCAGCGATAAAAATGTTGCAGCTGACCAACCTATATAGTCCACTTTTCAGAGTGACACATCGCCAAAGAATATCCAGGACATGATGTCCAGAGTCCCGGTCAAACAGGCTGAGTTATTTCCCCAAATGGAGGAGCTCAAGTATCTTGGGGTCTTGTTCATGAGTGGGGTTAAGATAGACCATGAGATCGATAGATGAATTGGTGCTGCATCTGAGGTCCTGCAGATGCTGTACCAGACCATAGTGGTGAAGAAAGAGCTGAGCCAGAAGGCGAGGCTTTGAATTTACCAGTCAATTTATGCTGCTATCCTCACCTATGGTCATGATCTTTGGGTAATGACCGAAAGAGCAAGATCACAGATACAAGCAGTGGAAATGAGTTTCCTCTGTAGGGTATCTGGGTTTGCACTCAGGGACAGTGTGAGAAGTTCAAATATCCAGGAGGGACTTAGAGCTGCTGCTCCTTTGCATCGAAAGGAGCCAGCTGAGGTGGTTCAGGCATCTGGTGAGGATGCCCCCTGGTCATCCCCCTTGGGAGTTCTTCCAGGCATGTCTAACTAGGAGGAGGCCCTGGGAAAGACCCAGGCCACGCTGGAGGGATTATATCTCCCAGCTGGCTTGGGAATGCCTCAGGATCCCCCAGGAAGAGTTAGAGGGCTTGCTTGAGGTAGTGAAGGGTGGGCTGGGCTGCTTAGTCTGCTGCCACCACCACCCGGACCCAAATAAGTGGCAGAAAATGATTGAATCAATGGCAGTCAGTCAATTAAATAGGACATTCCTTAGTTGTCACCCCAACCCTCACAAAATGCCCCAAATCCCAATCCACAAGCAAGTTCCAGGGTTCACAAGCTCCACTGTACACTGCCGCCAGTCCAAGATGATGTGTCCCATTTGACGTGATGTGTCCACACAGGCCCAGCTGCAGGGAGAAAGAATAGTGGCATTAAATATGGTAAAAACCAGAGTTATTAAAGTTTTGTTTTTCCATTAGTTATTTATTTTATTTCAATATTATTTTTGTATTCAATTCAGTTTCATATTCCTATTTGCGCTGTTGAGCATTGCAGTGCGCAGAGTGTACATATGTGGTGAACCCGCTTATGTAAGCCACGTCTGAGTGCTGCGCTCTTAAAATACCACAAAGTCACTGTGCCAAACTTTAGACCTGCTTTTAGGTGGACTAAAGTGCAAACGCTTTCTTGCGACTGATGATAGGAACATGCTTTCCACCTGACTGCACCTCATTTTTAGGTGAACACACATATAGGTGCACAGATGAATGCAAGTCCATTTGGTATTGAAGGAAAATGTGCGCTGAGCGTGAAAATGACAACTCTGTTGGCTGGAAACTACCAATGGCACTTGTGTTGCATCATGCACCGCGTTGCACGTGGTGGACGATAGATCCCAAAGTCTTAAAAATGTTTTTTTTTTAACCCGAAGCATGATTGGATAGAAGTTTACGTAGAAGCAACTGGACATCTTGTTTAGACTTCAAGATGTTTTGCCACTCGTCAAAGTGGATTCTTTAGTTTTCGACTTCAGTTTTGAAGCTGGAGAACTCACTTTGAGGAGTGGCGTGCACCCTGCCTCTTGTCCAGTGTAATCTGGAATAAGCCTTATCCCTCTGTGACCCCAACAGTATAAAAGGAAAAATATGGTTGGATGGATGTTGCATGGATTAACTTTGGAATAAACATCTATTTACTAAAACAGGGAGGTTGTAAAGCTAATACATTAAATCGTTTATCTTTGTGCCTTTTTGTTTATTTGTATATTAGTATCTGTTTTCAACTTTAATGGAGTTTTTTTTTTTTCTGGGAGGGGGGTGTGTCTGTGCGTGGGAAAGTGGGTCTCGTGTATGTTTCTGTGTTTGTGTGTGGTATGTTTCGTGCACTGTGCTGCATCAAGCCACACTTCTGAAGCCTTCAAACAAACCAAATTCATACCGCGACGCCTGCTTCACCACCTCATCCCACCCAAGAACAAACACACAGACTTGATGAAAAGGACAATGGATGTAATGATAGTGTGTGTGTGTTGTTCATGTTAATAAAAAAGATGCAGTCATGTTTTCCACGGTGATGGTGAGATTTCAGAAAATGATCTTTTATTTCAGGCAGGGGACTGAAGTTGCTGTTTCACTGACTCATCAGCCACAACACTTCTATTCATTCATTCATTTTTTGAACCTGCTTATTCCAATTAAGGGTCACGGGGGTGCTGGAGCCAATACAACACTTCTATTGACTCATCCAGTCATATCTATTCAGGTGTACAGGGTGTTTTTTTTTTATAGCATTTTATTAGTTTTCACAGTTATTGTGCTGGTACTCTGATGCAAATGCCATTTGCTCTGGACGATCCCAGTGCCACCTCACTCAATCTAACTGTATTTACTGCTTGCAAGTGCCTCTTTCTGAACTTCTCTCTGGAAATGCTTACAGCTTTCAAATATATGCCACAAAACCTAGAAACAATATATCATTATGCTTCAACGTATTGTTTAACAAGCGCTCTTCTTCTAGGGGAATGTTTGCTTGATCAGCCTCACAAACCGCTGGCCCTCCCTGACGTGCTGCCTGGAGCATCCTACAGCCTGGAGCGTCAGTGTGAGCTTGCATTCGGTGAAGGCTCCAAGCCCTGTCCCTTCATGCAGCCACCATGTGGTCGCCTGTGGTGCACAGGAAAGTCAAATGGCCATCTGGTGTGCATGACCCGGCACTTCCCTTGGGCTGACGGCACCCATTGTGGGGACGGGCAGGTCTGTAACCAGGGGGTCTGCACTGACAAGCATCAAGTCCAACAAATGAGGGTAAAAGTCAGTTATTAATATCAATATATATTATAAAGCTCATGCTTATTATAATAGGTTATTACTCCTGGAAATGATGATCTCTTACTAGGTCTACTTCCTGCAGTCACCCACTGGCATGTGCATTTTCAGGTGGATGGTCGCTGGGGAAAGTGGGGACCGTTTGGTTCCTGCTCACGCACATGTGGAGGTGGCATCCAATTGTCAAAAAGGGATTGTAACAACCCCGTTCCATCCAGTGGTGGGAAATACTGCCAAGGGGTGCGGGTCAAATACCGCTCCTGCAACCTGAACCCCTGTTCTGACACAGGTACCAGTTGCTCAAAAGTGATAAATATTTCAGATAACATCTTCTTCCCCAAATCAGTCACATCTTTTACCTTGTACAACCTCTCTTTCTCCTTGCCAGGTAAGACTTACCGTGAAGAGCAGTGTGAAGCCAGTGGCCTTGGTTTCAACAGTAACCGTATTGCTCCCTCTGTGGTGTGGATACCAAAGTACTCTGGAGTGTCCCCTGATGACAGGTGTAAACTCATCTGCAGGGCTAATGGCACTGGCTACTTCTACGTCTTGGCACCCAAGGTATTTTCTGTTAATGAAGATTAGTTAGATGACAATGGTTGGAATGAAAGGCATTGGAGGTGCAATGCATACCATGCATGTGCACATAATACTGTTTTTCAGACTATAGTAATGTCATTTAAAGGTGTTTTCATGACATTGTCATTACAACACTAATACCACATAATGACAAATGATTATTATTATTATTATAATAATGACAATTATGATATCATTTTATGACATCTTAGTAATGTCAGCCATACCATTAGATTACAAATTATTTACCGATTGATATAAGCCTGACATCGTCTCTCTAGCTCTATTGGTTCTAGAGATATCCTGGAATGTTTTTTTGGATGACACCTTTGATGACACTTGACCTTGAGTTTTTGTGTCCGATCTGGTCCAAAAGCCATTTATCTGGAAATACTCACTCAAGGACTATTCCTACCAGGTTTGGTGTAAATCTGCTCATCCCTTTTCGAGTTATGTCACATACAGAAAACACACACACGAACGATTACAATACCCTGGTCTACCACTGGCAACCACAGTAATAAATAAAAGACAAGCTCATTTTACTCCATATGGAAGTCCATAAAAAAAAATTACAAGGAAATTCAGTAGAAGGTATTGATCCACACATTTGAGAGAGTTTTAGTGTCTATGGCACCATCCGCTGGTGGTTGGATTGAACTACAAATGCCTAAAAAGAACCAAGGACATACAAACTGGGTTGGTCACCTCATATACACGCCTCAGACAGCTGCCTGTGTTCTAACTGAAAGGAGTGAAGGAAGGACTGCTGCAGCGTGGGAGAGTAGTTATGTCTTTCAGAAACAGGGTGTGGAGTGAGCTTTAAGCAGTAGTCTGAAGAGAACCAACCCACAGCTCACTCCATTATTGGGGGGAAGATAAGACACCTTACAGACACGTAGCTCTATACACAGCTGATTTTTTTTTTTTTAAATACCAGTGAATGATTGCCAGTATTTTATGTGCTTCATTAGTTAGTATGTTTTACATATAATACATTTGATAAACTACACTGCAGGGCATGATGGCGGTGGGGGTCGGGGATTTCCTGAGCATGTTAACATATCAGAGACATGTGTGCACACCAGCTGTGGAGTTGAGCTGGTACTGCCTCTGGTCACCTGCTTGTGTTTAAAGATCATAGTAAAGCTGACAACTGAGGCCACATTGGTCATTAACACAACAAAAAAAACAGCAAAAGTCTGGTTTCTATACATATCAAATATTTTAAAATACTATTCTCCAAAGAATCTGCTTTGCAATATAATCATAATTATTATTTCCATCACTATTAAAGATAGAGGAATTCCTTTTTTCCTCTCCATGTAAGTGAAGTTTGAAAACAGGAGAATTATGTCACAGCTGCTTACAGTGCATGGCCGCATTTTTCTGGACTATATGTCGCACCGGAGTATTAGTCGCATTTGTCCAAAAATGCGTCATGAAGAGGAAAAAACATATATAAGTCGCATTGGACTGTAAGTTGCATTTATTTTTGAAGTGTGGAGCTACTGCTTCATGCACCAAGAAGGCCGGCAGCACAACCATATATATTCATCTTCGCAATTATCTGGACATGGAGACGAAACTGCACTATTGATAAAGGAGAATTCCATCTAATTACAACCTAGGCTCAATTTTTCGATGGTTTGGGGGTAATGGTTTCACTCACATTATTTATTTATAACACAAACACTGCGTTAGCAAGCAGAAGCTAATGGGCTAATTTATGTTATTGTACGAGGCAAAAATAACTCGGAGTAAACTGCTTCTTGCCGCCACTGAACAGACGAAAACGTCATTAGAAGTGCCCGGATGCACGGACCACTTCAACGCGGAGCGAAACTTGCACATGCTTACCTCACTAAATGTAAATAAACTTTTTAAAATGAGTGAGCCTTACCTTAGCCGAGCTGGCCTCCTCCGCTGCTGTTACAGCTGTCCCACAAAGTGCAAACAAGGCGAGTGCGGAATAGGGCTCGTTCTCTAAGACCCAGCCCCTCCTCCGCATTTCGATCAATGTACAGCGTTCAGTTGTGACATGTGTAGACGGTGCCATCTTGTGGCCATAGATGATAATGCAGTATATTTTTGACATATAAGTCGCTTAGAAATATAAATTAACTTATAGCCCGGTAAATACGATCACTGATTGTGTCTTATATTAAGTGTGGATCAGATATTTTGACTAGAAATGAGACAAATAATCTACTTTCAGCTTCTCCCAATTGAAACTCGGGGTCACCGCAGCAGATCCCACATGGATCTGCCAGATGCCCTTCCTGACACAACTCCACATTACATAGAGAATGGGCAGGGTTTGAACCTGGAACCTTCCGCACTGAAAGCAGTTGCACTAACCACTAGGCCATCACCCCTGCAGAGAGAGAGATAAATATACTTGGTAAGATTTAGCATTTTTGCAGTGTAGACCTGGGTTCAATTTCCAGTCACGCTACCTATCTGTGTCATTGGACAAGACATTTGATCTGCATTGTCCCAGTCTACCCAGCTGTAAATGGTTCCAGGCCTTGGATGGAGAAGTTAACTATCATGGACTGGGCGTCCCGTTCAGGGTGATGAGCACAGGCACCACAGGGCCTCAGGGCCAATATAGGACTTACTTCTACTTACTGTGTATTTGATGCACTGTTGTGTCCTGTCATGAAGCTTTGTTTTTAGTGCATTTGCTGGGTAAATGTTTCTTTTCTGTTGTTAGCAGCCTTCACTTTGGTGCCACACTGTATTAAAAAGTTAATGTTAAACCACATTTGTGTACTCCAGGTTGTGGATGGAACTCCGTGCTCCCCTGACTCTACAGGAGTGTGTGTCCAAGGGAGATGCATTAAAGCTGGCTGTGATGGAAAAATTGGCTCCAGGAAGAAGTTTGATAAGTGTGGAATCTGTGGAGGTGATAACAAAGGCTGTAAGAAGGTGTCAGGACTCTTCACAAAGCCTATGTGAGTAAGAATGCACATCGTCATGTGATAGCCATTGGAGAGTGTCATTCTTTTTTCCACTAGCATCAACACGATAGCATTCTCCATGTGATAAACTCTCATTATTGCCATATATTTTGTATGCAGGCATGGCTACAACTTTGTCGTCATGCTGCCAGCCGGCGCAGCCAACATAGATATCCGTCAGCGAGGCTACAAGGGAATGTCAAGTGATGACAACTACTTGGCGGTAAAGAACAGCGACGGCCAGTACCTGCTCAATGGGAACTACGTGGTGTCGGCGGTGGAGAGGGACATCATAGTCAAAAACAGCCTGCTACGCTACAGCGGCACATTGGGCCTCTCAGAGACCCTGCAGGCTGTGCATCCTTTGGGAGAAGCCCTGACTGTGGAGGTTCTGTGCGTAGGTAAGATGACCCCTCCTCGTATCCGATACTCCTTCTATCTATCCCGTCAGACCAAAGACAACAAGATTCTAAAGAAGGAGAATCAGGCGCACTCCCACAACAGTGTCCTAGCCGAAGATGGTATCAAGGAGAAAGAAGACCTGAAGAAGTCTTTCAGCAAGAAGGATTCTGTTCTTGGGAAGTGGATACACATGGCATGGGATAAGTGCTCGGTGACCTGTGGGAATGGGATCCAGAGAAGGATGGTGCAATGTTTGAGGCCAGATGGGAAACCGGGTTTGGACTGTGATCCAATGCTACGACCCGCAGCCACCAGGATTTGTGGAGACCCTTGTCCCGTGTGGCATGTTCAGGAGTGGTCCCTCTGCTCCAGAACCTGTGGGAAGGGTTTCAAGAGACGGCCATTGCAATGCCAAACAGAAACTGGGCATCTGCTCCTGAGGGAGCACTGCACTGGCATACGCAAGCCACAGGAGTTGGACTTCTGTAACTTGAGGCCGTGCTAGTGTCAAAAAATGCTTGAACTTACTGAAAAGACACCACCTGTGAGCATCGCAATCCGATCCAAAATTGTCTGGTGCTGATTTTCCACTTGGATCATGAGACTGTTAGAAGATGATGGAAGGACAATATTGGGAGGAGAGAAAAGCTGCAGAATGAATGCTGGAAAATATTTTTCATTGCTGTTATTATAACTTCAAAACACATTATTCAGGTCGAAATTTGATGGCAAACAAAATATAAATGTCTGTTAAATCCCTTGTACTTTCCACCGATATGGAATGACCTTTTTGCAAGCAATCAATCTACAGTTATTATGAGTCTGGAAACTATTTACTGAATATTTCATATATACAGGATACAAAGTTTAGTTGGGTGTCGAGCTGAAAGATTAATCACTATAAGCTCAAAATGACTGAGTTGAATTTTTCCTGCTCAAAAATGGTTTTCATGAGAAGTGCCGCTCTGCCTTTTGATGGTTGAAAAGATGGTGCGCCGCAGATGTTTCGCGAAGTATGCGAAGATGGACGAACTTGGAAAATCTTGCACTCCCAAAACTGACCACCACTTCTGAAAGGGCTCTTCGCATATCTGGATTTGTAAGGACGTTCTAAGCTGATGTCTCATCTGCCTCGCAACCTTGCAAATAACATTCTCTTAAATGGTTTATTGCTAGGGTTAGGATAAGGGTTAGGCTTTAATTTCTCTGAAATGCAAAAAACAAACAAACACACAAACAAACAAAACAAAAAGTCTGGAAATTTGAGATATACTTCCAGATCCACGCAACAGCTTTCCACAATTATGGAAGTCTTGCACAGTAGCAACAACTCTGATATGGCCCAGATCCAATTCCGGAAATTACTACATTCCCATACTGTGTGGAACACACACACATTGTTTTTTGTTTGTTTGTTATTTTAAAAGAGCAACACAGTGGTCACTCTTCACCACAAATAATCTTTGTGGTGATATATTGCTTGAATATACCGCACAGACTGCAGCCTCAACTCTGCCGAGTCTTTTCTTCATCTAAGTTGTTACCTAACATTTCTAGTCATCATCTCCAGCAGCTCAACATGTCAGTGTGTGATGCTAAAGTTAGCTTCTCTAGTTAAGAGTGTGACGCTAATCTTAGCTTGTCCTCTTAGTATGTGATGCTAATCTTGTCCTGTCAGAATGTGATGCTAATCTTAGCTTGTCCTCTCAGAGTGTGACTTAATCTTAGCTCGTCCTATCAGAATATGATGCTAATGAGGATTTCCAGTCACCGTGTAATGCTAATGTTAGCATGTCCTGTCAATGTGTCGATGTGTGACTACAACACTGTTAAAAGGGTCACAGCTCATCGTGAAACTACTTTGTCAGATGAAAACGTAGCAGTAGTTTTTAATATGGAAATTTATAAGTTGTCAATAAATAAAACACTTTTGAATGTCATAATTACGGCGGAAAAGTCAGTAGTGCTAGCATTAGCAAAACTGGTGTATTTGTTCTGTGCAATATATGGAACTGGTCCACTTCTCAAAGATGTGAATCTGGAAGTGGCTTCGCCTATTTTGAGAAGTTAACCCATATTGTAAGTGTAAGGCCTTTGTTCAGCCGGGCCAGGTTACTGCGCCCCCTGCTGGCCTTTACCCGGCTCTTTGTTATCGGTGACCCACGTGGAGACGGAAAGTAGGAAGGATCAAACTTAGAGACCGTATTTCAAGTTGAACACACCAGTGTGACAGATTTACTGATTGTTAGAGAGCATTACAATTTAACAGACGGAGATAGAATACCGAATAAGAGGGCGTTCAGCGCTGGTCTCCGAGACATCGTCACCTCGAGAGAATCGCGTTCCAGAGCCCCGCCTACTTCCGAGTCGTCCTGTTTTGTAGCTGTCTGGCTCCGCCCTAAAGGCGGGCTCACCCTGATGTGTTTTAAACAAACGCTATGTGTTGTGTGTGCGTGTATGTGCATCAATAAAGTTTTACTATAGCAATATAATTTTCCTCTCCCT
>OMMV01182769.1:0-10079 GCA_900302635.1 Chatrabus melanurus | reverse complement strand
ATTCAATGCAGGGGACCAGCTTCGGAAAGTAGTTGAATCAAGCAACAATGAACAATGGAAAGTCAACCTAAGTGCAGCACTTAACCCAAAAGATGCACACGCCATTGATATAAAGTATCATCTGCCTTGTTGGGTGAAACATGTGCAACGCTTACATCAAGACATTGAGACTGAGTTGGAAGGAGACAAAGCAATCAGCAAAGTTTCTGCTGACATCGAGTTTTACTATTTCATGAATACCTTGCTGAAGTCAGGAGCAATCTTGGACATTGCTGATGTACAAGAAGCATACAAAGATATTGTCATCGTCAATGGTGCTGAAGACCCGACAATTTCCAGAAGAAATTTGAAAAGAAAGCTTGTTGACAATGTCTCTGATATTGAGTTTTGTCGCTCTCCACGTTCAAATGAGCCAGATCGAATGTATTCTTCAAAAACCAAGAAGACAGCAATTGACGACTTCGACAAAAACGCTCGAGATGCCAGTAGGGACATGAATATCGTTTTTGACTGTGCGAATATAATCAGGCATGACATTGCCACATCTCACAAGCAACAGCCTTGGAAATTTGCAGTTTCACTTTCTGACCAGGACCATGTACCAAAGTCACTAGAGACACTGATACGGTGGATTCTGATTGGGCCAAGGTCATCACTGGAGTCAACACATAGAGAGCAAAGTGTACGACTGCTTGCAAGAACCATCTCTCAGAACATCATGTTTGCGTATAAATCTGATTGGCAAGTGTCATATACGCCTAAACAAGCCTCTTCCGGTTTGTCATCGTATAACACAATTTTAGTGCTTTTGTCATCCTAATAAAACAGTTGTAACGTTCGGAGTTGTTGTATTAGTCATAAAAGTTTAAACTTAATGTAAATTCGCTTTCTACACATGAATAGCTTTTATATATACATGTAGCATTGCTACATGCATTGCTACATACATGTAGCATTGCTACATGTATATGTTTTAGTAATATGTGTAGGTTTCATAAAAACATATTGAGCGGACAATTTGTCCTTTCACGTTTAATATTGAATCCTCTCAAAATTGCATCAAAGTTGGTCCAAAAAAATGGCACCATCATTTTTTAAAATCAGAATAGCATACTCTTCAAAATTATACATGGTGCCAAGAATTAACATGAGTTGCCCACGGGCATTGGCATTGGCAACATAAGCCCCTACACTATCATTGGAATCATTGCTGTCTTCATAGCGTCGTTAGGCTATTGTCCCTTTGGGGGTTGAGTGAAGTGGTTCTGATTCTTCTGGGAAGGGATGAAAGGAGAACATTGTAAGTTGTAGACAGGTGATGTCTTAGTCTTCCGCCCCTGTTGAGGGAAGGCTTTTCTAACATGGATGGCTTCCGTTACAACTCTCTCAAACCATCTATGTTCCCTGTCTAGAATGTGAACTTTATCATCTTCAAAGGAGTGCCCTTTGTCCTTGGTGAAGGTGAAGGAATACTGCTGAGTCCTGACCGGAAGAATTACACCTCCTAAGTTGGGCCATTTATGTAATGCTTGTTTGGTTTCTCCAATGTAGCGGTCAGAGCACTCACTCCTCACTGCACTGGATGGCATACACCACACGGCACTTCTTCTGCAGTGGAATCCAATCTTCCGGGTGGACCAGTCTCTGTCTCCAGTGAAACCAGGGCTATTGTTTATTCTTACGGCTGTTTGCAGCTAACAATGGAGAACCCCACCCTGGAGAAGTATATCTGGGGTTCCTTAGCCAGTACTGGCACAGACTGATGAAGCCACTTAGATGAGTGGCAAAACATTTCCCAGCTACACAGGAACTCCAGTTGACTTGACTAAACTTCAGCAAGCTTCAAATGGAGGAGTTGCGCTTACAAGACTCATGTACAGACAGATGGACAGAGACAGATGGGTGCACAGGGTGATTTCTATATAACCCCCCACCCCCTGCCAAGTTTTTGTTTGCAGGGGTATAATAACACTAAAGTGGCAGAAACAATGATCTGGCAAAGGGTGTATGAAAAGCCAGCGTAGATATTCTGCAGCGCTGATGAGTTGATGGATGACAGGTGTGCAGACAGACTGGCAATCAAGCAGCCGGGAGGTGACTGAGGAGCGCCACACCCACGCCACAGACACACATATCCAGAGAGAGACAGACAGTGGAAAACAAGAGACACAGGGGAAAGGGAGAAAAAAAAACCTCACCAGAAACACGAGGGATAAACAACCGTTACGGCTGAGACCCTGACAGAAGTGTCTCATGCTAAAACATTTTTTCAGCCAATACCGCAGAGAAACAGACATAATGATGGAAACCCATTATTGTTAAAAACCATCATCAGTCTGACAGCTGAAAAAAAAAATCATCAGTGATGGAGCGGCACTGTCAAAAGTCACCTGACACTTTGAGGATTTTCCATTTTCCCTGAGCCGTGCATCAAACAGATAAAAATCCAGGCTGAATAAAATGACAGTCATAACTGTAACTCCTCATCTCCGCTCGCCTGTTATGTTCTGTCTGTGAGTCACAGAGCGAGTGACAAACACAGGCAGGAGCTTGTTAGCGTGTTGGAAATAATTTGTTGGCTTCTGGATTGCAAGTTGTTAAATCCTTTCTTGTTAACAGATGTGAAAACAGACTCAGCACATCACCAATTAGACGACGTCAGCAGGGTGCCGGGTTCAACCCGCTGCTGCAGAAAAAATTAATTAGAAAAGCTAGCCAAGCTAAACAATCGTCCATAAAATAATCATTTAATCATTATTGTTGGTGTCATCATGGTTCATTCACAAGCCATCCATGGCGAATGACTTGACAGGATCTGCATTATGTAAATCCACTTCCTGTGCGCTGACAGCACCAGTGCACAGGATGCATTCTGTGAGGTTTGATTGCAAACATAATTACTGTTTTTCTGATTATTCTGACAGTAAATGACTTCTGACTATGTGGTTGATTTTATTTGTCTTACTACATTAACCTTTTGTACTAATTTAGTTCTGAGCTGGAGCAGGACAGAATGACCCATGTTTGCTTTCCAAGTCTGAATAATGTTTATGGCCCCTTCTTAAAGGGTTAGCTCATTCCAATCACATGCAAAAAGTTTCCTAACAGCAATCAGAGATTGCAGACTGCTGCACATCCAGTACACACTGATACTGAAACTTATATTTCAGCCCACGAGCTGCAGATGAATCATAACTTCCTCCGATAGAGAAGGGCAGAGGTTATGCGGTTATTATCTATATGTTTGTGGACGGTATGGGTGCTGTCTTGAGGTTCTATAGCCCACAATCTAAAACACATGACGCAAATCCATTTGGGACATGTCTGAGTGCACATTGCTATTTGGAAGGCACAAATTCTGAGCACAAACCTGAGCATTGAGCACAAAGGGGCTGGATTAATGGTCCACGTCATTCAAGAAAAGGTGGTTACTAACCAACTTCTTGCCTATCTGTCAGAGAATTATATTTTTGAGCCCCTACAGTCAGAATAGACCCTATCACATATAGTCATCTACGACCCAACATAGCACTATTGTTTTTGTCTTTTTTTTTTGTTGAGATTTGCAGACAGCCATTCTTCTGTCTGGTTGCGTTGTAATCCGCACTGTGTTTGGAAAGCAAGCCTTAAAAATACATCCAATAGGTGTAAAGGGCCTTTCGCACCAAACGAGAACTTTACATCAAAGCGGCGCGAGCCGCTCTGAAACCCATTATTTTAAATGGCCAGCTCTGCGCAGATAACCGAGTAACAGAGCAAAGCAGCAAACGCCATTGCTGTGCACCGCTCAGCTGGGCACGTCTACCGCCACTCGGCGTCAGTGCACCAAGGTCAAAGTTCATTCAAATTCAACTTTAACCGTGGCGCGCTGTGACGTATATGCGTGTGGCCAATAGAATCGAGGCATCCAGCCCAACATGGAAGACAACAAATTGCAGAAGCTGGTTATTTGTCAGCATCTCACCAAACATGATGACTTTCATACTTGGGCAAGCAGCCAGAACAGAAAGACGATGACGTAGAAAACTCCGCCTCCTTAGCGGCTAGCCGCTGTACATTCTGCGCAACCATAAGTGCAAAATGACGGAAAGTTCACGTTCGGTGTGAAAGGCCCTTAAACCAGATCGGACAAACTAAGTAATAAATAGTAAATACATACCCTGCAACACAACCACACCCCCCTCATTTTGCTACTCCTGAAGTGACACAGTGTGCTGTTGTTCAACGCTGTTCGGGCTTCACAAGGCGTTGTATGCATCGTAGGGTTCGATACTTCCAAGTTCTACGAGTTCGATGTGAGGCTCAGTAAACATCCGATAGCCATCATCAGATTTATGTTTCTTGATTCTTTCATTTGTCCAACCACAGTCAATAACCAGGTGATCATAGACATCGCTAACACAAAGCGGTGGTAACTGTGTCAAAGGCCCGTGTCCACGTCACAGCTGTCCCGTTGAGATCGCGAACCAAGCCTTTCGCTGTAGTCACCCGCTGAGCCTTCCTCCCTGAGCCTTCATGGTCACACTATTGCAAAATTGGACAAACTTGCACAGTTTTCTCGTAGACACATGTAGAAATAAAACGTAGTTGCCAGGTGCTGCGAAGCGAAACAGTTCACTGTATGAAAGTGACCAGAAATTCAGCTGTCTGCCAAAAACTCTGGATGTTGATGACACAATGGATTCTGGGTTGATTTTTGCCTATATACAATAGGGTCTATTTAGAGCTCATCATTCCACAGAAACAGCATTCACAAATATGGTGAATGATTGGTTAATGGCTATGGAAGGAAATTCCATTTCAGTGTTGCTGTTACTGGATTTAAACTGCAACTGACATGGTTTTTGAGGCTTTACATAACAAAATTCAAAATAATACACGTCACACGCTATAACTAGACAATTTGACAATGCAATTAGATTTAAATTTTCCTGCAAGAAATTCCGTCCACAATATTTCAAGTGGAGGAGTACCACACTGTTAGCTTAACTTCCTGCTTGAGAGGTTCAGAAGAAAATGTGTCGTTCAGCGTGAAAATATAGGTGCGTTGTGGTTGGGTGCTCAAATGAGAGAGGCAACAATCGGAATGTAAGCATTCATAGTTTTCCAAAGGACCCAAAATTACACCAAATGTGGGAGAAATATGTGCAGATGACTCGGGCAAAGTGGGCAGCCACTAAATCGAGCTATATTTACAGCATATATTTCTCTGAGGATTACTTCGAAGAAGGGCCCATGCTTTACGTCTGAAATGGGCATAAACATGGCCTGAAAATGCATGTTAAAGCCAGCAGCAGTGCCTATTTTCCAAAGCCAAGGGAAAATGTGCGACCTGAAGATGATAATGAAATATCAGCAAAACGTCCCAGAGGAGCATTCACGAAGAGGGAAAAGGCAAGAGTAAGTCTTTTTTTTTTCAATTTCCTGACAGCATACACACTCTTCTACTTTTTTTTATAGGTGCTGATGTTGGCAACGGCTGCATGGGCAGCTGTAAAATATCCAAAAGCTTAATAAAATTGTTTCATGCCTAATTTTTTGATTTTTCTATGCATTTTGGCCTTTCATCCACACAACAACTATGTGCGCTGTGTGCACCCGGGGGATTCATCTTGGCAGGCCAGGGACAGCCACTCGGTTATGGGATTATATTTGTGCCACCTTGGTGAGTGTGCAGAGGGACTTTTATAAATGCATAAATTATATTTTGAAGAGAAAATATTAATCTGAGTAAACTTGTAACACATCAGGGTGCATCAGGGTGGTGCAGGGCTGCTGAAGTTGGCGGGTGAGATGGGATGGTACTACTCTAGGTCCCACTGCACTGCAAAGTGTATTTGAAAAATACAAAACCCTGTCTTTGAACTGACTCCGGGGAAAGTTCCAGTGACTACAGAGAAAGATCTGCTGACTGCAGGGAAAGTCCTGCTGACAGCTGGGAAAGACCTCAAGCCTGAATCCTTTCGGGGACACATAAGACCAACAGGCCAGTTATGAGCTTGGGCAGTGTCTGTGGTGGTATCTGTCTGGCCTACCTAGGTTTGTTTCCCAGTAGCTATGTCCCTTGTCGATTTAGTGGGGGGTTCCCTGTGTGCCTACATCCTTGTAACATGTCAGGGACCCCAAGGGTGGAGCAGGGCTGCTAAAGTTGGTGGATGAGCTGGGATGTTATGAATCCAGATCCCACTGCACTGCAAGGTGTATTTGAAAAACAAAAAAAACCTTAATCTGAGTAAACAGAAATATGTCCTGTGCACGCTCAAGTCTGCCTGAATGCTCACTCAGCCTCTGCTGCTCTGTGCGCGGGGAAGCTGCACGCTCATGAAGGCGGCACAAATATAATCCGATACTCAGTGCCTGGTGGATCCCCTAGCAGGTCCCCTACCTGGCGCTGCATTTCACCTGTGGCGGTGCGCCGCTCCGGCTGTTGGGGCATCTCGGAGTGGGCTCCGAGTGGATGAAATGCACCTGGCGGATGAAATGCACCTCAGAGCTGCTCCAGCTGTCCAAGGCTGCTCCAAGGTACTTGCTTGGAACATTCTCTGCTTGGGATGGCATGGGCCCCAGTTCGCCCGCCCTCCACACACCTCCAGGTACCCGTCACCTGTTGCTTTGGCATGCTCTTGACAATGCTTGACAATGTGTTTTGTGTTTTAATGTGGATGGAGATATTTTTTAAAACAGTGAAGGCGAAAAATCCCTGTTTAAAAAATACCCGTGGTCGTGTGCACTAGTCTGCTGTTACATTTATTTTGGCAAAATCCTGGGATTTTATATATATAATATATAATTATATATAATCTATATAATGACACAACATCTGAATTCTCAACTATGAAATCTGAGGTCCCTCAGGGCTCTGCTTTGGGTCCACTGTTTATGTAGCACCTCTTGTTCAGATGATACGGAACCAGGGAATTAAATTTCACTGTTAATGCTGATGAAATTCAGTTGTACCTCTCTCTGTATGTACTAATGTCTGTGTCTGTCAAATTCTATTGCTGGATGCTTGCCTAGTTGCAGTGAAAAATTGGATGCCTTCTAATTTCATGCTTTTGAATACAGAGAAAACTGAGTTGGTTGTTGTTGGCCCTGTTAGACCGCCTACTTCAGACAGATTCACCATACAGTACCACACTCTTTGTACTTCTTAATGATTTTTATAAATGAAGTCCAATACATATTCAGTGACTTGAATATGTTCATGTACCCATCCCCTGTAAAACTGATAATATTCATATATTTAAAAAATCCTTATATTGAGTTTGTCCAATTACTTATGGGCTTTGTGTATAAAAGTGTCTGTAATTCCTAAATGGTGAATGGCATGGTGAATATTTTTGATCAACCCCTTAAATTAAAGCTCAAAGTCTTAACTACAATCACATCTTGATTGTTTCATTTCAACTCCATTGTGGTGGTGTGCAGAGGCAAAATTATAAAAATTGTTTCACTGTCCATCTACTTATGGACTTGAGAGTGTCGTGATAGTAATTGCATTTTGTATGGAGTTGCTTCATGCCCTGTCATGTTTCGTCACAGTACTTACAAAAATGGAATGTCTAAGGTCAAGTTGAGGTGAAATTCTGGCAAGAAGGCTTGCAAGTCAATACTTGGGTACTGACTTGAGACTATTCAAGCTGTAACTGTTCCATAAAACTCTTCACAAGTTTCAAAAGAAGTGCCTGTGTGTTTGATGCAAACTGTAACTTCCAAACAAGAATGGGCTCTGAACTGCTATGGTCAAAGCAGTCTGTCAAGACAATGCTTATTATTGTTGGGTTCACAAGTATCTCTACATAAAATTTGCATAAACTCGGGTCAATTAATGTTTAGATCTCCAGGGAACTCATTTAGCTTTTGCCTGCCTTTAAACGTCAGAATCTTCTTAGCTATTGTCTCCTCCTTTCCATTTTCAAACAGTGGCTTAGTTTGGCAACACTGATGAAAGAGTCATCAATGTGCAAATGCCTAGCTTCTCGTCTGCTCTCTTTGGCTATTATAGAGACCCACATTTTATGATGAAACTACTTTGAAATTTTAGCAATATTAAAACAGACAATGATACAATATTTTATAAAAACAGATGAGGCAGCTTTTTTAATTCCTGAAAAATTTAGATTTTTCTGTATTAAATCTTCAGACTGAATAACCTTCCTGGCATATGGATAAGGATGTGGGCAGACAGATATAAAGAAATAAAGACTAAAAGAGAAAAGAATCTCTACTGTACAAAAGTTATGTTGTTAGCATCTGACCTCAACAGTTTGAAAGGAGATCCACCTTTTCAAGTTCAAAGAGCTAATGAATATAAATGAAAGGCATCGACAAAAATGAATCAGCTGTAGATGAAAGATCAGAGCCCTCTGTAATTGTGATTATGCATGCATTCGCCCCATTGAGCAGATGAAAGATATCAATCGATGGCAGGCATCAGCACTTTCTGCGTTTTAAAGGCCAGTAACCTGCCCTCTTTTCCAATCTCTCCTTGCAGGCAGAGAAGTTCCTGTGTGATGTGTTTGTGTGTAGGTGAAACAGGCCGGAAATATTGACGTCGAAGTGCCTGTAGCTGCATGTATTAAGGACATATGCGGGAAATGCATGCATTGCACATCTGTCTTATCTTTCCTGTTTCCAGGTGTGTCAATAACAATGCACCACATTTCAAATAGTTGTGCTGACCGTCAGAGTTTGCTAAATGTGTCACTAATTCTTTTTTTTCCCACAACACACACACCCACACACACACACACACACACACACAGATGGGTGAGTGGACAAACATAATGAATGCCCCCATCCATAGGGCACGAAGAGGCAATGAATGGTTTGATGAGGCTGAAAATCAAATGATTTGTATGCTATGGATGTCGCAGTCATCAGATCTCAACCCAGTTAAACAGATATGTGAGATTTCAGACTCAGGTGTTGGCACTCAACAACACCAAATGGGGGAGTATCTTTTGGGAGAATTGTGTTCCATCCCTCCAGCAGACCACAGAGAGCAGAAGCAACTGTGCCATAGATCAACAAAAACCTGGGCTGAAGTTGAGTGTACCAGTTTGCTGTTATTTACTTGGCACAATATTCAGATACACCTCAGATCTCAGAAGTAAAGCAAAGTACATCGAGCTGGAGTTGCACCAGAAATGGTGTAAAACTTGTGCTACATCCCAAAGCCGATCGGTACTGGATTCACTGTGGCGACCCTGAGCAACCAGGTTCGTCATAGCACCATGAAACTGAATTGGAAACAACAACTTCAATAAGTCTGGCTTGTACCATATTTTTATACTGGTTTTATTCCTCTCTGGGTTGGCAGGTGGACAGCACCATGGACTCAACACACTGTCCGGATGCAGTGGGGATGTGGGGTAACTCTCTCCACCTGTTGGGATATGGAGGAGATCGGGTGGTTGTAGGACTAGGTGCAGGAGGTGCGGAACAAGACACACAAATGCTTCACCTTGTGGAGTTGTGGTGGGTGCCTGCTGCTCTTGTAAAGGATCTGCTTGTATGCTTTGACACTGTGAGTAGAATCCTTTTTTCACCAGAAATCCTCTCACTTCTGTGTCCTCCATCTAAATAGCAATGCACCACATGCTGGCATACTCGTGTATTAAAGGCAATGGCACATGACACGCTGATTGAGTAATTAGGTGACTAAATACAAACACTTTGCTTTCTCAATCAGGACAGGTACAAAAACATTTTATGTGCAGTAATAAACTATATTAATAGTTAAAACTGCACAAAACATAAAGGATCCATTTTAATTTTAACATGAGAACAATTATTCTTCATTCATTGTTACAATATAAAATACAATAAATTTAGTGGATGGAAACTTGTGATGTACATTTCAGCTTATATTTGGACAGTTTCACTGTTCAATCACTGACTACTTACATAAATGTTGATTTATTCATCTTTCACTTTAACTTTAATGGGTAAGATCTGTTTCAGAATACTAAAAACATATAAATAGGAACTGTAACCATTCAAATATGTGATTTCATTCATGATACATGTCAACTTTGGATTTTCGCCATCACTGTAGGCAGCCAGCTTGGATTTTT
>OMMV01182734.1:0-11026 GCA_900302635.1 Chatrabus melanurus | reverse complement strand
TGAATTTTTAAACGACTTCGTGACAAATTTGAAGTTTTTGGCGAACTGGGTGATGGCTCTTTCTACGGACCACTGTGGCGCGACTCCTGGGTAATATTGTGTGGGGTGTGTGCCCGTGACTCCCCGTTTTCTCTCGCGCATGCGCTCGCAGCGTTGTTATTGCACATATGTTTTGGAGATATTTATCGTAATAAATAACTATTGACTTGCAGCTGTTGGAATATTTATTGATTTGTGTACGGGGGAAGTTAAGAGAAACGCCTATAATGAACTCATCCCGCTGTGTGTGTCTGTGTGTGGCTTTTAAAATGATTGACTTGCAACTATTGGAATATTTATTGATTTGTGTACGGGGGGTGATGAACTGATCCCGCTGCGTGTCTCCGTGTGCGCGCTGCACATGCAGGACGCCGGTTTTGTCTTTTTCCTCTGTGTTTTTTGCCAGGTCTTCACATTCTCCATCCACTTGCCAAGGGGTCGCATGTTATTTTTTCGAGATGAATTAAAAAGAACTGTGTGCAACCGGGAAGAGGGCCGCTGAGGACTCCTGGGCAACTAAACAGACAAATTTGGGAGTATATACAGACACGTCTGTGAAGATTAGTGGCCACTCGTTCGCCACCAGGGTTTTCAACATGTTGAAAATCTGCAGGCGACTGCCGGCGACGCGAGCAACTACTTTGGGAATGTGGAGATTGATTCAGACTGCTTACAGAATATTTTCAGACTGCATTGCCACCAAGTGCAGAATTAGAAGAATAGCCGTTCGTCTCTGTCGCAACTTAGTAGCAAGCCCGGTGAGATAGGGGCTTAAGAAATACAATCAGTACATACTGTAAGGTAAATCTGTCTGGAGAAGGCAGTTCTCAAAATCTGACAGACAGTACACAAAATAGACGAGTGAGGGAAGCCACCAAGATACCCACACAACTCTGGAGGAGTCATCAGCTTCTGTGGCCGTAATTGAAGAAACTGTGCAATGCAATAGAAGCACATCTTGATTGTTTCATTCTAACTCTACTGTGGTGGCGTATAGGCGCACAATTACAAAAATTGTGTCAGTGTACAACTATTTATGGACCCGACTGTATTTGCATTACGAACATTTTTTGAGGACTCCAGGACAGAAAAATACGACCTTCTGTTGTCCATCCATCATCAGTATTCAACAGTAACAGTAGTATTTGCCAAAAACAGTGATTTGAGGAACCTGCTGCATTACCATCAGGCTTCACCTTTCCATTCAGTGCCATGCAGTGTTTCACCGTGAAAACAGAGCGATCCCTGAGGAAGATGCTTTTGAGTTTCTGCAAAAGATGCAAGCAAACCCAAAAGAACAATTGCACATACTCGAAAAGAAAAAAATAAAAGTCTTGTTCTGTCGAGTTTTTGTTGTCTACACACAAGACCCCAGAATTTCACAGGATCGCGAGCAGTTCATAAATCAACGTATATAACTCGCTGAGAAAAGGGAACTGTTGGAATAATACAGAAACTATCTAGATTGAAGATTGTTGATCACAAGATGAGATGAATTCAAAACCCCTGCCTGAGTGGGCTGTTTATAAACCCAAGGGGATTCATGATTTAATCATTAGGAAATGCTGCATCTATATATCCAGAGCCAGTCTGCTGTGGCTGATGTGGCAGCGAGAGGTATGAGAAATAAAGATGTAAGCTTTGTGGTAGTGTGGACCACTGCGGTGAAAAGCTTCTCCTTCACTGTAAATACTTCACGTGACCAGTGGACACATCTGATAATAATAATTGTAATAACAAAAATAAAAACACTTCGCAGATGATTGGCTCAACTGACAATTGCAGCAAATCATGAATATTGCTTTGCTGATGTCCACCCTCACATTTGATTTTTTTTTAATCAATTTTTTTACACAAATATGAGGAAATGGGAAAACAGTGGTGTATAACTTATGTAAACACATTAAGAGCCATGAAACGACTGAAAGAAAAGTATGATGTGGCATGACATTTACAGTCCACTGTCTATCAAGTGTGGGTCACAGCCCCTCGGTGGGCCACGAAAGTACTGCAGGTGAGCTATAAGTGGTCATTAAAAATACATTTTAAAAAACTTCTAGAGGAAGTAAAAGGTTGCTGTAGGTGACCCTGCGAAAGGATCCCGGTAATGATTTTTTTTAAAATAAAGCTTAATTTTCAATTTTGTACTAAACTTTAAAATTACCTGAAAAAAAGATTAATTTTAAAACGTAATCAGAAGTAATAAAAAAAATGGGATTTAAATAATGCGTTATTCTTCATTTATCTGACCTAGTTTAACATACTGTATATTAAACAATACTTCATCTTAATCTTATGTGTCAATCAAAATTGTGATTACCATATTCAACCGTTCAAGCGTACTGTGCGCTAAATTAATTGTTTTTATTGAATATAGGGTACTTAGAAATCACTCTTTTAAGCACTGTTTTCTGGGATTTGTGCGTTTGGTTCATGCATCAATGCTTCATGCGCGCAATGAAACCTGGGACAGAAATAGCAAGCAGCACATTTGAATTTCATTCCTTTATTCGGGAATTCCACGTTTACAAAGACATTTGGACACCTAAACTTGGCTTCATGCGCGCAATTAAACCTGGGAGATTTATGACATCATCTCAGCTGAGGAACCCTCCTGACTTCTGAAACCGAAGTAAAAAAACCCCACAAAAGGTAGGTTTCTGTCCGTTAACATTATGTTTTGATGCCAAATATTGGTGTGAATGGCACGAATCAGGGTAATCCGGGTGACGTGTTTTGATCCAGAAATGGTCCCGGATGCTGGAAACAGCACCAGCACCAGCCCCCCCCCCACACACACACAAACCTGAACCGTATTTGATTCTTTAAGTGCAAAGACCCCGTGTGCGCTGCTTAGGGTCTGTGCACTTAAAGAATCAAATACGGTTCAGGTTTTGGGGTGGGCTCCAGATGATTTTCAGATTTGAAAGCTGGCCCCGGAGTTTTTAAATTTGGGAATGGCCGGTCTATCAAATTAAATCATGTGGATGCATAACAACACATTGACAATATACTGTGTCTGCTGTGTTAAAATGCTCTTGCCAAAATTAATATGAGAGGTTTGAATACAAGCCTGCATTTTGATAATTTTCTCTTTCAGCATCAGTCCTTTGTAGCACAGTCAACCTGTTAAATATTTACAATGGTGCAGCTGTGTTTGTTGAATGCGGGGGAAAAAAAATTCCTTCACATGTCCCTGTGAAATATTATTACTCACTTTCTCAAGAGTCAAGCCACAATGCTCAATGTAAAATGATCCCTCTGGTTAGACCCGCACAGTCTCATCCAATCAGAGCTGAAGACATCATTTTAAGTCAGCACAGAGGGGGCTTTGATGGGGTCAACTCCAACTGCCTGCCATAGCCAAAGGAGCAGCAATGAAGGTTCTAACCGTTTTACCTCAAAGCATTCACATTATAATCAGAAACCATAATGAACGATTCCAAGTAACTGATAATGTGTGTGTGTGTGTGTGTGTGTGTCTTAAAGAATACAAAAGGCACTCCCAAAAAGTAGCAGTGGAATAATATCTGTGTGTCAATGGGAGATGTCAGATCCCAGTGACACCAAAGCACCCTTAAAGCTCAGAGAAGTGCACTTGTATTTTTGCAGAGACATTCATTGGAGTCATACGTATTTGGATGCTGAAGGTTTTTTTTTTTTTTTTTAAAGGCTTTCTTTAAAGTGTTCTACTAGGGACTTTCTCATGCAATGATAATCCAATGGTCCTTCAATGATTCAGCGAGCAGTGCTGGGAGGGGCGGCTAAGAGCCGGAGCACTTTGGGTCCTTTTAAAATTTCAGCAAACTAAAGCAGGATTTAGAGGAGCGTGGCGCTTGGAGATACAAGATTTACCTCTTCAACCTGCTCGACTGAAATGAGCCATCATACCCAAAGTGCTTATAAAGACAGGGGTGTCAGAGGAATGTGGAGGTTTACCAAGTGCCGCGTGTGTTTGCACATGTGCATGGATACGAAGCGTAAAATTGCCATGTTGTTCCAGCCAAATGTTATGTAATATATGGCAGGAGATGAAAATAATATTGTAATTTAATAAATCATGATGCAAAGACTTTTATGACACCCACAGACATTTCATGTTTTTCATCTTTTGATCAATCTGTGAAATATTTCAAAGTTGGTGTTCCCAACTGATGCAATAAATAACTGCGATAGATATTTCAGGGATCAAATATTTCTTTACGGCCTAATTTATTAAGAAATGCAAGTTTTTCAAAGAGAGCTGCAGCTGATTAAAGTACTGCTGACATGTTAAAATGCATAATCAATTGTCTGTTTTCTGCTTGTCAAAAAAGTCATTTCAATTCAAAATGTCACAACTGTTGTTATTATGTAATTGAGAGTAGGCATTCTTTTGAGAATAATGTGGATGACTTTTTTCTTTTTTTTTGCCAAAAGTCAACCCACATTTTCAGGGGAACAGAGCAGATACAGAATATATAAAACAATGAAACTTTCATAAGGAATGCATTGTGGAAGATTTTGCATTCCACTTTTAAAACAATGGAAGCAGAGTACCAATTAATCAGGCACTTGTTTATCATTCTCAAGGCTCTCTGTGTTCATTTGTCTGCCAAAGCTGTGCTCTACGGGGCCCGAGACAACCATGGGATAGAATATCCATCTCGACGCTGTAGATGACATCCAGAAATTTACGAGCCAGCCTGTGCCACACACCACATTTCCCTTCCCCATAAGACAATAAACACTTCATTATTATTTTAAATTGCCCCTTTTGTTTCTGGTGGTGAGCAGGGACATAACTGAAAAGCCAACTGTAGTTCCCTAATACTATGAATGCCGAAGTCCAATCACTGGTAGGTGTTGTGGCTCTAAATATGATGGAAAGGAATTAAATCCATGTGGAATTTCCCATGGAGAGCTGAAGGGAAAAATCCAACTGTGAGACATGATGCTTCATTTAGCATTATGTGAGGGTTGGTAATCAAACAAAGATACTGTAACCAACGGATTATTTTTGCAATTATTCATAAAAACTAGCAGTATAATGGAACATTATAACATGGTATTTTGCAATACAAAAATGTGGCATTATAAGGCTGAAAAACATGGGTTGTGATATGAAGCTTTGATTTCCAGAAAATGTTTTATACAGTATGATACAAGTAGACAGCTCAATACAAAAAGGCACTGCACTACCGACCCGACTGATCGGGTTCTTCCAAGAAATTATATGAGAAAGCTTGGAAGGAAGCTCATCTTGCCGCAAGTTAAATAAGCTAGAGGCCATCTACTCAATTTACAACATCAAATCTGGCAACAAGACAGCAGGAAAAGAGATAGAGTATTTTCATTGAAAACAATAATGGTATTTTTATTAGTCAGATGCAGGATTTCAAAAACATGTTTACACGTGAACCCATCATATTCTATTATGTACACATATCAGTCACTCACTAGTTCCTTAAATATGTGAAGATGTGAAGGGCAGTGAAGAAGCCTTCAACACTGCAGCGTGCCGCTATTACATAAATGGACTGCTAAAGACAGCCTGGGAAAATTTTTAGACAATGTTTGAAATTCTACGACCCACGTCTCGAAATGCAGCATGAAATGACACAATATAACCTGTGTCCATAGCTTCTTTTTTTTTTGTCTCTCTCTGGCAGAAAAGCGCAGGTGAGGTGCAGAGCAGAAGAGCTACATTCCACTCTTTTCATTTAAAGAAAAAAGCGCACACGCAATTTGTTTCTAAACAGCTGATAAAAGCAGTCACCCTCACCAGAAACAACTAGTCCGTCTAATCTGCTAATATAAATGAGCTTTGTCATCTCTATTGTGACAGATTTTGTGTGACATGTTGGCAAATACGAGCTGCTTCTTCCATTGTGATGACGTTTCATTTTGAGTGTGTCCCACAGCTCTGCTCGTACAATCTGCACATCAAATTTAGAGTCTTACTTAAGTCCAATGATATACGGGGTCATTATAATAATGATAAAATGGTTATCATATGGCTGTTTGGTACCGGCCCTTGTTTGTATCTGCCCGAGGCTGCCGTGTGTGGTGTAACAATTAACCGATACGAATCGAAAATCGATTTTAAAGTAATAAATATGGCTACATGGATACACGGACCCCTGAATCAATCTAAATGCATTATGAATCGTTCGACAGCTCGATTTTAACATTATAAATCGGTTGAATTAATCTTGTTTTGCTCCTACTTCCATGTCTTCAAACTCTCATAAAAGTTCAAAGGTTGATGCAAGAATCTCACGAGACTAGCCACTTTGTGAGGTAAAACCCCCCCAAAAAAACATGTCCGATAGTGGTAGGCAGTAATATCAGTGGGTATTTTTGTCCACTGAACCACACAAGCTCCTGGACACTGATTTATCCTGTCTGCGCATGTTTGGCAATTCTTTGCTGTGCTTTGTCTTATTCAATTGTTGTCATTGGTAGTATGGCCAAAGCAGATGGTCAGCCCTCTGAGTCTGGTCTGCTTGAGGTTTCTTCCTATAATCACAAAATATCCAGGCAATAGGCTGTCCCTATATATTAATTATTGAAACATTTTTCCTTACATAACTATGCCATGCAAAACAATTCTGGTGCTGATCTCAAAACAGACTGGTGTAATAAATGTGCACGCAACCCTTTGACCTTCTAGTTGCAGGGACATAGAGAGTAACAAAATCTGAACACAAGTGAACAGTTGGACACCTTCGAGGTACATGACAGACAGAGGTGTGAACGGCGATTTGTCTCAGCTGCCCACGTGATCCGATCACTCATGACATATTTTAAAACCAAGTGTAAACAGCGCCACAGTCTTTCTGCTGTGTTAAAATAGAAAACAGGAAACATTCATAAGTGGAACAGTTGTTTCTCATGGCAACTGATGAGTGACTTAACATTCTATTAAGCAGATCTATAAAAGGTGCAGTGAAGTTGGGTCATTTCTATTCCTTAAAGAGTGTAATGTGGTTGCAGAAAAGCTACTGCACCGACTTTTCACAGGCTATTTTGATGAGTTTCTAATATGAAATGGTGAGTTTTACACTACAAACATGCACACTTTTTGAATCACACCATGGCCAAAACATTGCTGAAGTACTGAAGGGGCAATTTGAATGGCAAATCAGATGGCAGCATATGAATGATTTCCTGTAAAAAGGTTTTGTGTCCAGGCCAACTGAAGGGTTTAGTGGGAGAAATTTGATCATCATCTTAATGAGTATACATTAATTTAGGTGTGTGTTTATTTTTCAGTTCAGTTGTAAAAGTATACATAACCTTGCTATACATATATATTTTTAAGAGATTCTATTGTTTGCATTTTACAGCAAAATCCACAGAGGGTAAATAAAAAAATTAAAAAACTGCCTGGAAATGCTTTTCACACATTTTATTCCTTAAGAAACACAAAACCAAAACCTGAGGTAGTTATTTTCACTCTGTCTTTAGTCATATTGTGAGTGTACTGTACCATATCTTGTATTATCAAACCAAAATATGAGGAAACAGAAACACTTAAACAGCTACATATGCATTTGAATTTTTTTTATTAAAAGAACTATTAGTCTGTAGAATGAATAAAAGAATGCACAAACGCAACAAAAATATAGAAAAAAGAACAAACCTTTAGAAATCTAAACATTCCAAAGAGAACTAGGTAATGAACAAAGAGGACAATGAATAACGCCGAGCTTCAATGGATGTTCCTTCTGCAGAGAGCAGGAGAGAAAATGCTCCTTTCTTGTCAGCAGGCCAGCCTGCATTGATGATCATTTTCCACACCCCATTTCCCCACTTAGTCATCTGAGCGGCACAAAGGAGCAGCAGAAGGTGCGAATTATCAAAGAGGAGTTTGGTTTTTTTTTTTAAAAAGGGCATGGACAAAACAGCTGCCTCACACTTAAGTAAGCGTTCCTGTTTGTCTGGCAGAACAGGACGTTTTCTCCAGACTTAATAGAGCTCATTGTGGGCAAAAGTCTAGTGTGAATAATGAATAATTCAGGCTGGAGGTGACCGGGATCTGTTCCGAGTACGTGGGGGCAGATTTGCCACTGGTGGCCCCTGACAGATGGAGGCCTTACAGCCCAGTGCTACACAGGCCCAGGAGACTATCAGGTATCACCTCATTACACACTTCAGAGACTTATTCCCAACTCCAGCATGTTACCTTCTCTGATTGGAGAAACCAGTCCGACTCCACAACTACTTCATTTTGTAAGATTACAATTTCATCATAAAGCAATTAACGTTGACGATGCCGATAATTGGTGTGTGTTGCCGATTACATTATTTTTGTAGTTTTACTTCCTCACAAGGAAATGGTAAACCTAAATGAAAATAATGCCTGACTGAAAAAGTGTTTTTTAATTAGATATTATCAACTCAGTTGTTACAGAGCTGCAGTTAATACAAAATTAGTTTTTGTTATCTTCTATTATAGGTTGTCTTTTACACCAGAAAACAGTTGATGAAACTGTCTAGTTTAAAAGACATGTACAGGAGATTAGTCAGTATTAAATGTGAGAAGGATATTATTCAGAGAAACAATATTCTCTCCTTTATCATAATCAGCTGGTGCTTCATGGACAATTGGAGCAAATGAAAGGGGGTAACGTTCCCATTCCCGTCTTTGTTAAAAAAAAGGTGGTGCTTTCAAATGGCATGAATAACCTTTTGTACACGATCCAAACTATTTCTTTTGAGCTCGAGTGGTTAAACTGTTAGTTTTGCTAAAAAAAAAATTCAAAAATTACTAATGAGTTTGTAGTCTTCCTCTCTTCCCATCCATCACTGTCTCGCTCTCCAGCTTGTAGAACTTCAGTGTGGTTTTGCTTAGCCTCGTAACCCAGAAAAGGAATCTCTACAGCCATTTTCAGATTTATAAGCTATCCACACCCCTGGTTGAATTGCACTGCATCCTGACTTCCAGAGAAGCATCTCCTTTATGGCAAAGTACACTCATGGCTCTCTTCAAACACGACAGAACTTATGTCATTACTGAGGTGATTCCTGTCAAACCAGGAAGCACAGTTCAATCAGCTGCCTTATTATAGCGCCCTTGCTGTATTTCTGTCATCAGACCAATCTCAATCCCTTTTTAACAAGTTGAACAAAGCTTGTATATCAATAAAATAAAACCCAGACTCCAATCTGCCATTTCTACATGGATCAAGTCACAAACTGAAAGGCTTAATATGATAGGGCACTATCTTAACGATCTATGGCAAACAGTGGAAGGTGCAAGGCGAAAGTCCAATTAGCTTGTGTCCAACTCATTTCTGCTATTTAAACGGCACAAAATCTGAACGCAAACCAGGACACTGGTCACCTAATTAACCATGGGTGTGTTGTGAGCCTCGTATAAATTTAACCAATCAGAGTTTGACCTGTCACTCCCTTTAAACCAGATTTCACAAGGCACAATGTGCTTTGGTATTAAGTAAATGCAAGCGAGAGACTCTTTGACGAGGAAATGGTCCTGCATGCACGAGAAGATAATCAGGAAACACTGGCATCTATTAAGCTCAGATCCAACTTTAGACATATCATTTAGTATTCTCCCTCGGTTGGTATTTAGGAGAGCACCTAACATCGGGGACATGGTAGTACGTTCAGATTTACCCCCAATCAAACCCCATACTTTTTTAGATGATTTGCCAGATGGTAATAGAAGTGTAATTTTACCACAATATGTAACTTTTTCTATCATCCATTGACAGGAATGAAGATACAGATTAGAGGTAAAATAACATGCACTACCACTAATGTTATTTACCTACTAAAATGGCCATGTGGTAAAGCATATGTAGGAAAGACAAGACAATCATCAAAAACACATATTGCAGAACACAGAATTACAATTAGAAATGGAGATGAAAGGAGTCCAGTAGCGTTACATTTTAAAGAAGCACATCATAATGTCTCCACACGAAGATACCTAGGTATAGAGACAGTCTCCACTCCAAGACATGGGGGCAACATAGAAAATCTCTTACTAAAAAGAGACCTATGGTGGATTTATGATCTTAAAACCATAACACCTACAGGACTCAATGAAGAATTCAATATTAGACCATTTTTATAAAAATCAGGATTGTGAGATTCCCTAACAGAACATATGATTTTATAAAATAGCCGTCTTTCCTAGATCACCTGTTTGTCTATTATCTACTTATAGTAGCTGTGATATATATATATATATATATATATATATATTTGTAGATAGAAGCACCATCAATTACACTTATTTTTCTTGTAGATATATCTAGTGTTAATTGTGTTGATGTGTTTGCCTACTTTTGTGCTTATTTGTTGAAAATAATTTTTGGGATATTTATTGATGTTTCTGTTGCAGGGCAGGGGTGGTGGCCTAGCGGTTAGTACGACTGCCTTCAATGCGGAAGGTTCCCGGTTCCAACCCCACCCCTGCGCATCAGGAAGGGCATCCGGCGTAAAACTTGTGCCAAATCTACATGCAGATCCATGTGGCGACCCTGAGTTGAAATTGGGAGATGGGAGAATTGATGTTTCTTTTGCCTATACAAATGTTTGATTACTTTTTGGATGATTTTTGAAATGGCTGCACAGTGACTTCATTGTGCTAATGAAGAGATGTACACCACCTCGCTGGGCCGTGTCATCCGCTCACACGGCTTCTCGTATCACTGCTATGCTGACGATACACAGCTGTACCTGTCGTTCCAGCCAGACGACCGCACTGTTTCGGCACGCATCTCGACTTGTCTCTCCGAACTGTCCGCATGGATGAAGGAACACCACCTTCAGCTTAACTTGTCCAAAACTGAACTCCTGGTGATCCCAGCCCAGGATTCAATCTGCCATAACATCAAACTGAATATTGGCTCTGCCATTGTTGCCTCGAATAAGGTTGCAAAAAACCTGGGTGTCATGATCGATGACCAGCTATCGTTCTCTGACCACATTGCCTCTGTATCACGGTCCTGCCGCTTCGCATTGTATAACA
>OMMV01182728.1:0-15825 GCA_900302635.1 Chatrabus melanurus | reverse complement strand
TAAAAGTCTTAAAGTATCTAGTATTTACTGTACTTAAGTATGACAAGTAATCTATAATTAAATGTGCTTAAGTAATGAAAGTACAAGTACATGTTAATAAAAACAGAAGGCAGTCACAACTTTGAATATTATGAAGTTTATCCAGCACTTTAAAACATGGAGCCGACAACAATCTTCATAGATAATGTCTTGAGCCTGAACAAAGGTGCAAAAGCTGTTCTTTTTTTCCCTAGAATTTCTGCTTGATACTGATTTTTTTGAAGTTTATCCATCCATCCACCCTTTAAGATGGCGCCACAGGTAGACTTAGAGCGGTGGAGAAAACACCAAATTTCATTTAATCAGATTTTTGTAACGACACTGTGCATTGAAAATGTATCGGAGTAAAAATATGCAATTAAGTTAGGAAATGTAGTGAAGTAAAAGTGAAAATTGACAGAATTTTAAAAAACTCAAGTACAGATACTCCCAAAACATACTTAAGTACAGGAGTGAAGTATTATTACTTCGTTATTATACAACACAGATTCTGGGATTGGAAGATAGCGTTGTTGAAATGGAAGCGTGGTACCATGTTTCTGCCCGCTCCTAACATGGTCTCAAATACGGATCTCTTGTAAGACAGGATGCGGTAAGTGTGTTTTTTGTAGCATTTGACATTGTAACAGAGTAAACTCACAGAAAATGACACTGTAGTTCAGTCATAAGATTTAAATGCACCTTGTCAGCCAAACATACTGTGCAAGTTAAAAACATTAAGAACAAACTAAAAGACTGATACTTGCCTGATACTGATACATAACTTGATAGTCAATGGAAATGGATGAATTGCTTCTGTCGCTTTCCTTTTAATTGACATTTTTCTTCTGATCGTCTCATTTAAAAATCCTCTGTGACAGATCAAAGCTGTATTAATCTGTTTTATTGGCTTTATTTATTAAAACATAAAGCACCAGAATTGTGTGGTCACACCGGCTTCTTAAATACTCTGTGGAGTTCTTTATGAATGTGAGCTCTCCGGCAGCTTTTTTTATTTGGCTGTTTGGCACAGAAGAGATCAAAGAGATGCACGTGTGATATCAACATGATCAAACGGGAGTAAACTGTGATAGAATGTCCCGTTCTAGTCTACAGCATTTTGAATTAGAATTAATTATCATCGGGTTAGTTTCTGATTTCAGCACGTCTGGGTTGGATGGGATGTCTGCCGGCTGGGAGAGCCGTCTCATTCATCGCCTCATGTTGCTTTACATCTGTTAATCACAACACAGTCCAATCTTGTCAATTTCTTAATTAATCTGTCAATGTATTTATAAATTTGTGCCATGCCAGACGCAAAGTGCAGAGCGCAGATGACATGCGATGAGGCTGAGATGACATGAACGTGTGCACGTGGTTTCAGGGAACATGGTAGAACAGGATGATAGACTAAGTCCGCGTGATGTGGAAATAGGAGTCGATCATTTTCCGTAAATGTAACCAGCTCCACTCTTTTCACAAATTACATTAGAGGTACTCAACAGGAAGATTACAGTATTGTTTCACTGGAGTCGTATAAGTGTAGACTCTATATTGTAGTGCCTATACCGGCAGATGGTGCCTCATCATGTAGTCACCTCTTTTTTATAGCAAGATTAGTCTGTGTGGCATATGGCCTGGGTCACAAAAATTGCTGCCTGTAATATTTTGGATCAACTTTATTTTAATGGCCTCCAATTTATCTTTCAGCTGAAATAGCTGTTGGACATAGTTGTTGTCATGCATGGTGACAGCCGGGTCAAGCCTGTGTCGTATGGAATTGAAAAAAATTCAGCTGTTTTGTGTCATGAGCGGAACACTTTTTGTGTGACATTTTACCACATGGACAGTTTTCAACCAACATTCTTTGAATATTTGTGCTAAATAATGGGAAGTATATTCAGTTGTTTCCATTAATTATATATAATTGATATATCTTAACCCTTTCAATACTGAATACAGTACTTCAAATTAAAGTTATCTATTGGGTATAAATGTCACTTTTGTGATCAAAGCAATCGAAGCAATTACCCATAATGCCCTGGGGTCAAAGTGCTCTCCAAGCATAAGAGAGGTGCTCCTATAATACGGAATCGGTCCAAATGCATGGGCTTTTCACATGCTTGTGTCCCAACAGGATACTTGGAAAATATTTTGGGACACGTGTCCCGTTATTACTGAAAGGGTTAAATGACTTTAGTCAGTTCCAAATTTGTTCTGCTATTGTTCGCACGTGAAACATGCACTGACGCTTGAAAGCCAGGGCTCCTTAACAGATGTACTACTACGACTTCTACATTGAGATAGAAATTGGTACACCTTGGCGTAAATCCCAAACTGTTTTTATGGATCTATGACTTTTTGACCTTAGTCGGCAAGTCGGTTTTAATTTATGCGTCTCATCCCTAAAAACTATTAACACAGGGGCACCACAAGAGTGCGTTCTATCGCCCATTTTATACATCCTATACACTAATAACTGCCAAGCAACCTCCTCAGATCACACTTATTTTAAATATGCTGATGATATAGCATTAGTAGGTTTCTTAAAGCCTAACATTTTATCCCTAGAGGGTTTTGAAAGGCAGATACAAGATTTTATTAAATGATGCTCAGATAACGTTTTCGAGGTTAACGTAAAGAAAACAAAAGAGATGGTTATAGATTTTACTAAAAAGGGAATTACAGTTCCCCCCTCGATTATTAATGGTGAACTGGTAGAGCTGGTCTCAACATACAAATATTTGGGAGTTGAAATTGATAACAAACTGGTGTTTAAAGACTGTGCATGAAATAACACCCAAAAATTGCAGAAGAGGATGTTTTGTTTTTTTCTTAGGAAATTGGATCATTGTAGAATAGACAGTCACATTCTTCAGATGTTCTATAAAGCTTTCCTGCAGAGTGTACTATCCTTTGGCCTTACTTTTGCTTTTGGAAATGTGTACATTCAGGATCAGAATAAACTGCAGCGCATGGTCAAAATAGCCAGTAGGATCATTGGAGTTGATCAGGTATCTGCAGCTCAATTGTACAATGACCTTATCTTTAAAAAGATGGACCAAATCCTAAATGGCCCAACCCACCCGCTACACCTGAAATTTTTAAGAAGTAACAGGTCAAGCAGTAGAATTCTGCAGTGGAAAATTAGGACTACAAGGTGCAATAAGTCTTTTGTGCCTACAGCAGTTAGACTATAATAACAGCTTAAAAATCTTTTAAGCATTTTAATCACTTTTTATGAGCACTTAACTTTTTATTAATATATGCTTTGTCGTGTTTTTTTTAATTTTTACTAGTTTGTCTAGTTTGTTATACATAACAATGGAACGTGCAATGATGATGACCACATGAATTTCCCACTTGTGAGATAATAAAGTTTACCTTACTGGCTTTTACTTTAGTGAGGCCATGGATGTTGCAGGTTTTTTGAGTATTGTGCTATATTTTTGGAACAGTCTGGTAGAGCAGGTTAGGTTGAGGAAGATGTGCTGTAGTTGCACGTTGCCGCATCCCTATGGGATCACACCGTAGTACCACATCAGTCTCCACCTTCATGTGGTTTTGAGCTACATGAATGTTGTTCCAGTGGCTAGAGTACAAATCCAACCACCAACCTCATGGTGAGATTTCTAGCATGGGCCACACCTCTGCAGGCCAGGATGCAGGTTTGACGTGAAACCCAGGATGGAGCAATTTGTGACATGGATAGTTAATACTCTGTCCTCCTCCAGTTTGGAAACTTTGCTTCCGTTGTCTCAAAGGTCAGAAGTATCATGAATGCTTGCATTTGAGTATCGGCATGAAGTTACCGGTTCATCAAAGCACAGCAAACACAGCACAGATTTTTTGTTTGTTTTACTGATGTGCAGATTTACTTTGCATTGTGGGTGAATCTGATAGTCACAGCCATTTTATTGGAATCAATTTCTGGTCTGAAATTGCACCAGAAATGCAGACACAGCATTCTCTTGGTCATATAGTGACAGGATGGTGCATTGTAGTGGGCCCGTTCATAGGCCTTTTCCAAGTCCACAAAACACATGTAGACAGGTTGGTCATACTCCCAAGCCCCCTCAAATAACGGTGCGAGGGTAAAGAGCTGGTCCACCATTCTACTACTAGGACGGACTCTATAATTGGAACACACTTTCCGGCCCCCTTTTTTAAAGATGGGAACCACCCCAGTTTGCAAATCCAGGTACTGTCCCAGACTTCCATGCAGCATTGTATAGGCATGTCAGCTAACCCAGACAGCCCAACAACATCCAGAGACTTCAGCATCTCAGGGTGAATCTTGTCCACTCCCCACAACTTGCAACTTGAGTTTTTTGACTACCTCAGTGACTTCCGCCAGGGAGATGGCACCAGATTCGCCCAAGCCCAAGATTCACCCTGTGTCATCTAAGGTGGGCATGTCGATAGGGTTGAGGAGATCCTCAAAGTGTTTCTTCCACTGCCCATTGATGCCCCCAGTCCAGGTAAGAAGCTCTCCACCCTTGCTGAAAACAGCTTGGGCTGAGAACTACCTCCTTTTCCTGACTCTTCTGATGGTCATTCTCCATGCCCTCTTCAAACTCCTCCCACACCCAAGTTTTGGCCTCAGCCACCACTGAGGCTGCAGTCCTTCTGTCCTGCCAGTACCTGTCCATGATTCCGGAGCTCTCTATGCCAGCCAGATATGAAAGACTTCCTTTTGCAGCTTGATGGCATGTTCCAGCGGGTACTTTGGTTGCTGCCGCGGCAAGCACCGACAACCATTTGGCCACAACTCAAAGCAGCTGCTTCAACAATGGAGGCTTTGAGCATGGACCACTCTGACTCCATGTCCCCGACCTCCCTCGGGATGCAGGAGCAGTTCCTTCGGAGGTGTGAGTTGAAGGCTGTCTGGACAGGTTCTTCCACCAAACATTCCCAGAAAACCCTCACTATTCTTTTCGACCTTCCAGGTTGGTTCAGTGACTTACCCCACGCAATCCATTCATTTTCTAATGGTAGCTGCTTATTCCCGTTGAGGGTCACAAGAGGGCTGGAGCCTATATCAGCGGCCATTGGGCGATGAGAGGGGTACACCGTGGACAGACTGCCAGTCTATCGCAGGATCGACACATATAGACAAGACAAACGCATTCACACTCTCACTCTCACTTGCACCTGCAGTCAGTTTAGAGTCACCAATTCACCTAATCTGCATGTCTTTGGAAATAGGAGGAAGCTGGAGCACCTGGAGGGAACCCATGCAAACACAGGGAAAATGTGCAAACTCCACACAGAAAGGTCCAGGTCAGGTTGCCTTCTCGCTGTCATGCAACGGTGCTAAAGGCACAGTCACACCTTGGTGTTTGGGCCAACATAGATGAACTTACTTGCATTCGTCGGTGATCGCTAGCCTCTGGTAGCCTGTGCTGGCCTTCGCCGGTGTTCGCTGATGAACGGCGACCACGTCCAAAATTTTCAACATGTTGAAAATATTTTGTTGATTGCCGACGTACCTGTGGCTTCGTTGGAGACCGGTAGAGAAAGTTAATCTCCGCTACGACCAAGGTAGCCTTTGTTACCTTCGTTAGCATCCGGTAGCAGAAGTTACTGGTGCAATCGTCTATGTTGGGTGCTGCTTTGCCCTGCCTGCTCAGAATCATTGGACAGTGGTGTGTCAAACTCTCCTGCATGTTGCCATACTGGCAAAGGTCCCACTTGCTCTAATGGAGCGCTGGCCTAGGCTAGCCTCAGCTGGGCTCACGGTGTGGAATGCCATGCTGCGTGTGAAGTTCGCTACCAAACTCCGGGAACGTGATTTTCGCCCATGTGTGGCCGGTTTTCTCTCCCTTTCACCTCGTTCACCAGTTGCTGGGGTAAACATCCTAGTGTGACTGCACCTTAACCACTAAGCCACTGTGCTGCCCCCCCCCGTACGCAATCAAAACAGACATTTGTGTATTTATCCTTTTATTTTAGCTCTTTTAAAGTCAAAATTGCTTTCCACATCCCCTCACAAGAATCTCTGAAGAGCTTTTGGGGATTTACCCATCTAAAAAGACCTGCATGTGCAGAAATCATGCACACAAAGTTCCACTTGTGGCTTGTGGGGAATTGTTGATTGACTGATTGGCATGATGATCTGAGGAGCCAAGGTACGCCAGTTTGTGCTGTTTATTGTACCACTGTTTGTTGTACTCTGTGTACTTTTGTTAGCATTATTTTCAAATAAAAGCATTTTCTTTAAATAAAATTTGGATTTCAGAAAGTATTTTTCCAAAACTATATCTTGACACAGGGGGAGGGGTCGTCTTATATTTGGGCCAGTACAGTCTACAGCCTCCAACATGATTGTGCACACACAGAACATCAGTAGCACATTTACAGGTTCTACACTTGTCGAAATGTAAAAATTAAAATAAACCACACAGACCAGTCAAATCCAATACAATCCATATTAAGCACCGTTGTGAGAATTGCTTGCAGCAAAAATAATCTATATTTGCTTGTTCCTGTGTAACAGCCCTGAGCCAAGGGACTAGTGAATATACATCACAAATAAATGACTGTCTTTATTTGCCTGTTATGTATTCAACATCATATCCCTTGAACACATTGCACGTCTAGCTCTATTTTCAATGTCATTTGCATTTTCCATGCACACATTATCAAGCTGTTGCAATATGCATGGTTTTGTCCCTCAGGTTGCACCGCGTATGAAAATATATTCCCAGTGAAAATATTGCAGTTGAATTTTGCTCGAGTAACCATCAGCTGCACTGTGACTCTGTGATTACCTCGTTGTTTTATGTGGGAACCAGCGCACCAAGGGACTGCAAATAGAGAAAGCCAATTACCTAACAAATGTCCATCTTCTCTCCTGAGGTGGTCATTATTTTTTTTCTCCCCTCTCTCTCTCTTTCTCTCCTATTTCTCCCCGGCACTCTTTCTATGTCATCCACTGCTGGGAGGCAGCAAGAGGTTAGAGCAACGGAAGTCCTTTTTTGGTTATTTATTCATGGATTTTTCATTTAATATTCATGCCTTTTTCAGGACTATCTGGGTGCAGTGGAGAATTTGCTGCCTTGGAGGCAGCTGAGGCCAAAAATCAAGTTTCAGCTTCAGTGAGCCCAGTGGATGAAGGAGAGAGCGAGGGGGAACAAGAGAGCGGGGTTTCATGTGTTCTCTAGTAAATGAGAGGCAGGCCTTGAAGGTGACAGGCTGTGTTTATTACTGATCTGTCAGCCGGTTAATGGGGAGAGGAGTAGAGAGGAGCGAGCTGAGCTGTCGAGAACAGAGCACACACAGGCGAGGGAGCGAGAGAAGCCCCAAGCAATAAACTATACCATATGAGCTTCTCTTGTCCTTACAGAGTCACTGACAGCACTCTCACACGCTGAATTACTTTCAATGTCAGCTGTATTAGCGTTTGTTGATATGATTACATACTGTTACGTGCATGTCAAACCAAAGAAATGGTCTGTTGTGTACAGTTCCAGAGATTCCACTCGTTTGGCAGCTTTAGGAGGAAATACGTTGCAGGGATTTATTTTGTGTTTTTCACATGCAGATCCGTTTGTGTGTATGCGAGTCTTGAAAACACATTTGTGAAACCATTTGGTGAATTTCAATGAAACGTCACACAATGGTGGTGCACCATATGAGGATGTGCATGAAGGAAATTAATTCCAGTCTCACATCTTCAAGAGGAGATCATTGGAATTTTGTGTTTAATTGATGCATCATCACATGATATTGAGTTTGTAAAATGTGCATGAAGGAAAATAATCCTGGTCTGGCCTCTTCAAGGGGAGATAATTGGACTTTAGTGTTTAATTGATACATCATATTTTTTAATATTGACTTTGGAAGCACAACTCCTCCTAAATCCCTTTATAGATTTCAAGGAAGCTTCACACAGTGGTAGCACACCATATGAAGGTGAGCATGAAGGAAAATAATTCTGGTCCAACATTTTCAACGAGAGATAATTGCACTTTTTTTAATACATCATATGTGTCAGTGACAGCTACAGAGATTGACTACTTTAATTCAGGTGTTTCATCACAACATATTTGCTACCACTGATATATAATACATGCAAGGAACTAGTTTGACAGAACCGAGGGTATCATTTTGTGAGCTTGATCACAGATCTCCCAGTTACTACTGAAGAGCTTTAATATTGATGGCCATATATTTTGTGGCAGCGCAAAAACCAGCACAAGCAACGCTGTGGCACATTGATATTTTTCTGGCACTGAAATCCATTTTGCTGTTTTCATCCAGCACTGACTTTTGAGGGAGATTCACTCATGTGGGAGTTTGATTCAGCTCAGGCATGAGGCAGTGCAAAGCGAGGAAATTGGGTTTTACATCACAGGGAAAAAATCATCCTCTCACAACCATGACTGTTCTGGCACAAAGTCACTTTCCTTTAAAGTAGTGTTTCTATCAACAAGCTGCAAAATAAGTACCTGCTGTAAACCTCAGCAAGTACAGAAAGATCCTGAAAAGGGGTTTGAGCTGTTTTACTCAAACACTGCAACTATTAGGCAGGTTTAGTGGCAATTAAACATTAAAACTGAAAGTGATTACAGCAGGAATTTCTGTAAATGTGTCTATTCCCATCTATCAATTAATGGGTTACTCTTACTTGCATTTGTTATCAGCAGTGTCTTTATTCTGTATGAATTAAGTAACAACAGATGAGTGAAACGGTGCAGCCTCAAAGTGGCAAGAAGCCGTGTGAATTATGGCAACCAGAGACATTAAGAGTAAAATGACCATAAATTAAAAAAAGTTATACACAGAGAAATTATACGATGAAGCCAAATTACAACGGAAACATTGTTTGAATTACTTCAGTTAATTAAGCGTCTTAATATCTAATTATTGTTGCTGTTTGTTTGTAGTCTTTAGTAAATATCAGTATGTCAGTTTGCAAAATAAAGAACAACATTAGGGCCCTGTCACACAGTGCCGTATAACAGAAACTTATGCCTAGCGTTTAAAATTTTTTTTTTGCCAAAGTCCGAACACGGTCGAACACGGCCAACTTTACATCGAAAATGCTATAGCGGACACGTATACATAACAAATCGAATGTATACAGATCCTATGTCTGACCTATTTATAGCGTATGATTCACTTCTATATATCAGAACATACATCAGCCCAGCGTGCTCGACATTTTTCAGACGATCACATGACGTACGTACCTTCGAGTATACAGTGCCAAGAGCTCAACGTCCCTTTTTCACCGCCCAAGAACGTGAAGAAGTCCCAGAAACCAGCCGCGGACAGGGGAGAGATCCAAAAAGATCACCTAGCTGTCATCTCCACCATCATCTGAACAATCAGCACAGTGCTCTCAGTCTGGATCTCCGTCCCCTCCTTCTCCTCCTTCCCTTGACTGCTCTCGGGGCTCTTCTGTTTGCCTCCACCTCCTCCTGGCAGCCTGAGACGTCCCCCCTGTCCGCGGCCGTCTTCTCCTCCGTCATCTGAGCAATCATCACAGCGCTCTCAGTCAGGATCTTTGTCCCCTCCTTCTCCTCCTTCCCATGACTGCTCCCTTCAGTTGGGACTATCGTCTCCACCTTCTCCCGGCAGCCCAAGACGTCCCAGTACCCGCAAAACGCTCTCAGAACGACAGCTATACGGTAGGAACTAACGTATTTCAACATATTTCTGACTTACCTCTAACTTAACTGTAACTTATGCCTAACCTATGAAGCATACGTTGTCATACATTGTGAATTTTGAACATGCTCAAAAAAATTTTGACATCCTCTGCATACAACAACGTATGATAACGTGCTGTAAACGACTACTACTTATGCCTAACGTTCCCCTAACTTGTGTCAACGTACACCACTGTAATGGAGAAAATTCACATGTCGGCATACGTTTCTGCTATATGCCACTGTGTGACAGGGGTTTTAGCAGAAAACATGACAATATGCTTTCTTCATCAACAAAACTAAGTCCTATATGAATACCAGTATCTGTCTTTGGCTGAAAATTTGTGATTGCTGTAGATTTCTATCCAGGTTTATTTCTTGCAGAAGTATTTTTCCACTTAATAAAATATTTCATTTGTGCGCAGCTGTGATTGACACCGCTATCTAAAAGGTTCATACCTTTATGCCTACCATAAGATGGTAATGAATTTATGCAATCTGATTAATATTTCAATTCAGCCAATGCCTTTGCACAAAGCGCTGTTAGCTTCTTCTTCTGGGCTTCTTCTGCACTGCACTGTATGTGGCACTGCCCCTAGTGACGAACTGTGAAGGAGGGCAGACACCCACACATCAGTCAGGACAGTGCCATCATGCAGCAGCGCATTGTTGCCTTATCAATTGCATTGTTTATCAAACAGTCCCCTTCAAAAGTGTCAGAACAGCAAAGCCAATATAATTTATTTATTTTATTTTTATTTACACTATTTACGCTGACGCTGGCCGACGTAGCAGATTCTCAAAAATCTCCGTGAAACGCCGGCGAAGGCTTACTCCAGGGGTCCAAATTTCGTGTCTTCAGCAGAGGTTGACGTAGCTCAGCGACTGTCCACCGACCCACCAACTTTCGCCGTCGCAGGTCAGGCACACCAGCAGCACACTCCACGGTGCAGCAGCGCAGCGCGACGGAGCAGATTGCCGACCCAATGGATGAGACGCCATGCGACGCAGCCCACACAAACTCAATGCAACACTGCGGCAATCGTCACCCGCCACCTCAAGGACCTCAAGCTCACACTCCTGTCACAGCCTCTCCAGACTGTCCACCCTCTCCAGGCTCCAGGAAGCAAATGACCTCCGACGTTGGCCAGCGGAGGCGACCGGGGCAGTAATGGAGACCTGGCGGAGGTGATGCAGTGGCAGCGGAGCCCAATTCCCAATGGCATTCCAGCATGAACCTCGAAGATTTTTAGCATATTGAAAATTTTTCCGGGACCACAACAAATACCAGCGCCCAACCAACGTCAACCCAGCCCCTACAGAGTCTGGCGGACTTCGGCGCTGGTCGACGTTAATCAACTTTTCACTCTCCGTCGGCAAACACCAGGCCGACACCAATCGTGTGAATGGGCCATAAGGTTTAAGATCAAAAGTTGGATATGAGAAGAAAGTTTAGAATTTCCGCTTTTCCCCCCCTGGGTTTACACCAGCAGACGTAAGTTTCCACGTACATAAAATTGTTCAATCGTAATTTTCTCCTACAGCTCATATTTCCATTTTAGCAAACAATATGTGTTAAGTCAGTTAGAATGTCAACTTTATTTCCACATAAAGTTATTTTAAAATAATAGTTACAAGATAGATTTATTCCAGTTTATGTTCACTGTCGTATTTTCAGTGGGTCACCCTTTTACATACATCAAGATGACTGCCTCTTTAAATGGCATGAAAGATTCCACAAGAGTCCAGAAATTGATGCAATTACTTCTAAAAGCTTCTGAATGTCTAATTGCCATAATTGAGTGTTAATTAGGGAACCTTTGTCTGTATTTAAGAGCCTACCTGTAGAATCGGTGACTTCTTGAGTTTAAAATTAGTTTGCTAAAAAGTTTAAAAATCTAAAGAATTAAGCCAAGACTTAAGGAGCACTGTTTTAGATCACCACAGGCCATGTTCATCCTTAGGAGCCATATCTAAAAGGTTCATGTCAGTTTTCAATTAATGGCTTCCTCCTTGGTTGAAAGCCTTTTATGTCATCGTAATAGAGCGCTCTCTTAAAGGTGGAGGATATCACACTTCTGTCTGATGCCTTCAGATCCATCAGTTCCTTTGGTGTGATCCTGTGTGCAGTAGGAGAACACTGAGGCCACATCCACACAAAGACGGAGCTTTCCCTCTCCGATCATTTTCTTTGTTGTTTTTAAATTTATTTCCGTAAACACGGCATCGTCTCAAGACATTTCTGCGTACACACGAAGCCACTGAAACCGACTCTAAAGCTAGTATCTCACCGGGAGAGGACCGTTTGGCGACTTTGAGACTGAATTTTTAAACTACTTCTTGACTAATTTGAAGTTTTTGGCGAACCAGCGACCGCTCTTTCTACTGACCACTGCGCCACCAGAGTTTTCAACATGTTGAAAATCTGCGGGCAACTGATGGCGACACGAGCAACTACTTTGGGAATTACTATTTTCAGACTGCATTGCCACCAAGTGCAGAATCAGACGAATGGCCGTTTGTGTCGCAACTGGGTGGCAAGCCCGGTGAGATACGGGCTTAAGCGCTGTAGTATATATGCCAGGCCTGTATGCAGGGCTGTAACGCTGCCACAGAAATGCACCAAAAACAGAGAAGACGACGGTGTGAAGAAGTGTAACTTTTTTCTTTATTTTTTATTCTTTTTTTAAAAGTTTTATTGAACAACATGGAGCATTACAAACACTCATGGAAAATAAACTTCTGGTTCGAGTCACGCTGGATTCTAAATCGTCTAAACTACAAGAGAATGTTGACTCGGTGTCGTGCCAGTCGAAATACGCCGACATAATGGATGCGTTTGAAGCGCAGTATTTAAATATTTATGTTCTTGTGAAGTGACGTAGTGGGGTTAAGGCTTCAGGCTGAGGTTAGAGAGGTGGGACGATGACATCATCGGTTCATAAAATGTGCGTATTGCTTGTAATCACGAAGCCGCAACGGCAGCGTTTTCAAATTGGTTCACCCTGGGACCCAGTTTAAAAAATGAGTGGTTTCTGGCTCCAAAACGGCGGTTTCGTCTGGATGGAAAAAATCTATGCGTATAGGGCTAAGTGCGACTTTGTGTGGACGCCACCGGAGTATGAAAGTTTTAAGCCAGGGTGTATGTAAACTTATGTCTGCAGCTGTATGCCTAGATATGTTAAATGACATAGAGCATAACTCCTTTTGTGTCAAACTGCCCCAATGTTTGATCTCAAACACAAACATCTTCAGTGTATAGCAGAAACAAGTGAATTAGCCTTGCTGTTCCAATATTTAAAGCGGGACTGTATGATGTAAATGACCTATTACACAGCTCAGTCATACATTGTACATCATCCTAATGTAAACTTTTGCATTTTGCACTGAACTGATAATAAACCACGCTTTGCTTCTCTTTAGTCTGGGAATAACAATGTGCTCTTTGGCAGCAATTACACTGTACTTCTGACGGGATTGCTAAAGCACTCTGTCTTTGCAGAGAGGCATGGCTGCAAGATCTCCATCTAAAAATGCAGTTCCATCAAAAATAAAATATTTGTTCCATCATAGTCTGTTTGTTTTTACTACTTGTCCAAGGACATCCATCAATCATCCATCGTTCTTTCACACTTCTGTGTTGGAAGCATTCTGCATTTGTTACTAGGTCCGGAGTGGACAGAAATACGGATCAACTTTTATGTATCAGTCACTCTTTCTTTTATTCACACATAGCGCTGGAGCAGAATATTAACAAATGACACACAGCTTTCAGCCCAAGTGTGAAAGTAACACTTTGGTCCCTAGTTCGGGAACAAGTAAACAAACCATGAGTGTGAAAGTGCCCTTACTCTACAAGGTTAATTGTCTTCACAAATTTAATTTGCACAGTAGACGGATGTGTAGGAAATTCTCAGCGCAGTTGATTTGTGATAGGATAAGAAAGATTTCACAAGCAGACACGTTATCCTTACTATCATTAGTAGCTTTTTTTCATACAAAATCCAGTTTAGACTCTTTCACACATGCAATGCAACCCTGAACGTATCCAGACATAACCTGAAGGAGATGTATGCAAGGATGTAAATGTCCGAGTCAGTTGGACCATCCATTAAACATAATGTCCGATTGATCCAGTATAAGAACACCACAGGTCATTGTTCGGAGTATTCACAGTAAGCGAGTTGGCATGCTGCTGATGTTTCTATCATGCTACTGGCTTGAAACCAGAACATAAAAATCCATGGGTGAAGAATACCTTGGAAGTCGCGACTGGAAATGACGTTGCACTCAAGTTAAATCTGTTCCAGTTTCCACAGTCACAACACCTCAAGTCAGAAAACAAGATGGACACACCCAAGAAAGCCTTTGTTGTGCTTGCTCTTTCTGAGTTTAGAGAACTACGAAACAAATGTGTGGTCCACCAAAGAGACCTCATGGAAGAGGACAGATGGCGCAGAAGACGTTAGTGTCTCAGATTACTGCTTGGTTTTCTGCTCTGTTTGTACCGTGGTGTAGCCAGTTGTTCTTAGCAACTTCTACCAGGTTAGCCAATATTAGCGGCACCAGTTGATAACGTTTTATAGATCTCCGAAGTGTGAAGTCATGTGTCCATAACAACTCTCAAACTGGTTTTATGGCCATTTTGTGTTTTGAAGATCAATCTGACTACAATGTGCAGACTTTTTTCATCTTGGTGTACAGTGATGATGAATTAAAGGCCAGTTATTTATGTGTATTTAATGTATCAATCATCAGTTTGGTGATAGAATATAAACTTAGTCTGTGCCCGGAATGCTTGTAAATGCCACTGCTATGCACAGAGTTTCCTATACCGGGATTACGCTGGTCTTGCGCACTGGTCTGATGCTGGCTTTAAGGCAGAGCTCTGGCTGTGGCCGCTTCTACCGCCCAATCGCTCTACTCGCTCTTCGTGTATGAATTACAGATCATACCGATATGCAGGCCAATGCTACTCATACAGTTCTAGTCGTGTCTGTCTCAGCATTTAGCTTTTAGCATTTAGCACGAAACTCAAAGCGGCACAGATGTGAGCAGCGAGGACTGCCAGCACCATAACAGAATGGAGAACAGCAACGCTTACGACAACGTAACTTTTTTCATACATGCTAGCCCACAGTCTCGGAGTCACCTGGAAAATAATTACAGCTTTCCACATGATCAGATTTGTAGTTTTGCTGTAGTGATTTTTTTTAGCTCATCAGAAAAGTAGGACGCTGACAAGGCTATAGTAAAGGCATTCATTTTTTTCCCCTAGCAACTGTTTGTATAGAACCAGCCGAGTGGTTGTCAAGGGGCTGTGACGTCATCACTTCAGAGCTCTATGTGGTATTTCACATATAAAAACACTGGAGCAACATGCCCACAGACAGCAGAGGGACAGTACTGTGTATGGATTTATTAAATTGGAAACAAAGAAGACCGATGTGGTTTTTAAAAAAACAGTAAAAACTACAGCTTTCTCTTATTGTTTATGCTTGGAGCAGCCATCTTGGATTGTGAACTCTGGTTTCGCATAGTTCAAATGAATTGACGAGTTATTTCAATTTCAGGGGGCATTCCATTTGAAACTTCCTACTTGTAACTGGGGAGTTACGATCTATGAGTGCAACGCACCATTATAGTGGTGGGGAAGCTTGTGTGTCATAGCGATCCCCAGAGTTGTGCTGGCAGAAGCATAAAAAGCCCCCAGCAGGTTTAACCATGCTGGATTGGTCTGTAGGAGAGGACCCAGCCAAAAACAATATCCTGGTCCTCCAGGTTGGGGTTTTGGCTCAGGGCTAATAAACCTCTTCAGTTAAAAACTGTAGTATTACAGAAACCAGAAGCAGAGCAGATTTACAGACTCCAGGGGACGCTGTGACCAACCCTTGCCATGGAAGTGAGATCATGACGTGCAGTGGCCAAAGCAGATCAGGCTACTAGTCCACCTAAAACACACTACGAAGATCAGCAGTGCAAATATCACCCATGCTGCAAGAGAAATGGTCTGGAGAGGTATTGACATTATAGGTATGGATAAGATTTTATTGATACTAGTGCCATTGTCATTTCTACTTATCATCTGTGTCTTTAACGATTCACTTATTGATTTTTATCAGTTTTCTGTGTGTGTGGCGGGGGGGTT
>OMMV01182718.1:0-10295 GCA_900302635.1 Chatrabus melanurus | reverse complement strand
GAATATCGCTGCGTGCTGTCCACACATGACAAGCGCACGCCGCGTGTGTGTCGAGCGTCATTCACGGGCCATCCGTGAATGTTTCGCTCTTCCACGTCAGTGTGAGTGCAAGGTGCGACTCGGCCAAAATCCGCATTTTTCGCTGCAATGTCGCGGCTCCATCAGGTCACGACCATGCCACGACAGTCGCAGCTCAGTGTGATAGGCCCCTTAGTAACCATTCATTTGACACAAAGTCATTCCGGCGGCACCGAAAGATCCTGTGAAGAGACCTAGTACCAAAGACATCTGGTCGGTGCCGTAGGTCACTGGTTAGTGTCCAAGTCTCACAACCATACAGGAAGACAGGAAGCACCAGTTCCCTAAAGACTTGGACCTTCATTCTCCTGCACAGGTATCGGTGTCACCAAACACATTTGTCCAGTGATCTCATGACTCCATGAGCTCTTCCCAGGCGTCACACTATCTCAAAGGTAGAGGAATTGGAGACATGAACGTCACTGCAGAGATAAGAAAATCTCTCTACAACTACGACACCTTCACCTCATACAGATACACTTCTGATGGCCAAGTCCAAGAAGTCATTGAGGGCCGGGATCTTAGTCTTGATCCAGTACAATTGCAAACCCAGATACTCCAACTCCTCACTCAGCTTCTCAAGTGCTGCAATTAGGGTATCCATTGATTACACACAGATCAAAATATTATTTGCGAAGTCAGGGTTAGTAAACCTTTCCTAGCTGACAAAGGCATCTAGTAACCCTACCCAACATCCATTCCATTCAAGCATTGAACAGAGTCGGACCCAGAACACGTCCCCAATGAATACCAGGATTTTCTGGGGAAAAGTTAGACTATGCAGACACTCTGCACAACACTCACGGGGACCAGTCATCGAGTCCCTTAAAATAGTCCCTGAGTGTTAAAATAGAGAACTCCTAGAATGAAACCATATTTAAAAACTGAGAAAAGAATAACATAGACAATAAAAATGACAACAGAAAGAAAAATCACAATGTAAAACAAATAAAACAACTGATGGGTGTTTTGGAACTTGGGTAGTGCCTTTATAATTGACTCCAGCCAGGGACATTTAAAATTTAAAAAAATTATAACAAGGTGAAACCATAGAGCTGATTTTACTACACCCAGTGAAAAGCTAGAGCCATTTTTGCAGATCCAGATAAAAAGTGCAGAGTCAAGAAATTTCAGGGTTTTTTTTCACACAGAGTTAAATCAGCAAAAATGAGAGAAAGCTTGAAGACATGTCTGACGATACCATGCGTTTCCTGCTCGAGGCACCAGATTGATGACGGTTGTTGAAGGTGCAAGAAGGTCTTGAGTTGAAAACGAGTAAACCTATTCATTAACATATCAATGGCATGTATCGTATAAAACATGTAGCATGACTGTGTGCCTCTACGTGTACCTGTATGTGAACACTCATGTAACATCAAGTATCTCTACATACCCACCATCCTATCCTGCCCTGTCTGCAGCCTGGACCCTGCATTATGGCTCTATTGACAGGGTAACATCACACCTCATTGTGCAGTCACAAATGGATGTCGGTAAGACTCCGCCCCCCGATATCTCAAAGAGTCATTATCTGTTGATGTCATGTCATATTTTTGATGGCACTTGCTCTTCATCTGCATCAGCAATAACTGGGCATGGTCGTTTGATCATATACACCACGTATTGGAGACGTTGTAATATTTGTCGTCTTGACTGTTTGTACGAATGTGTCGACACTTGCTTGTATGTACGTGTGTCTGGATTCTGTATTTTTTGACATAAATTATGTGTGTTTGTGTCTGTATATGTGTTTATGGTCTCTATATATGCATGTGTGTCTACGTATGTGTGTGTGTGTGTGTGTGTGTGTGTGTATGTGTGTGTGTGTGTGTGTGACCTTAGATTCCAGACTCCATTATCTCGCGGGGTGTGCAGGTGTTACCCAGGGATACAGCGTCTCTAAGCACCACGCCCTCAGAGTCGCCTCGCGCCCAGGCCACGTCCCGCCTCTCTACTGCTTCCTGTCCCACACCCAAAGTAAGCGCACACACACATACACACTCATAAACATTATTTCTAACGTTTGTAATTATGAAGACCTTCCAGTCACAATATGAATTTCTTTGTCTTCCTAAACTTTCTCATCTCTTAAATCTTCCTAATCCTAAACTCTTTCTTCTTTAAACTCTAGCCGACCCTAAACACTGTCGTTTCTAAACTATACTTGACCCAAAACTTTCTTGTCTGTAAACTCTACCTGACCCTGCACTCTACTGAACTGTAAATGGTTTTATCTCTAAACTGTATCTGACCCTAAATTCCCTTGTCTTGAAACACTCCCTGACTCGAAACTGTCATCTCTACACTCTACGTGACCCTGAACTCTCTTCCCTTTAAACTTTGCTTGACCCCAAAAGACTTCCATCTTTGTACTTTACCTAACCCTAAACTCTGTCATCTTTAAATTCTACCTGACCCCAAATTCTCCTGTCTTTAAACTCTACCTGGCTCCAAACTCTCTCCTCTTTAAACACTACCTGACACTAAACTCTTTCCTCTCTAACCTCTACCTGAACCAAAAAATTCTCCTGTCTTTAACTCCAAATGACCCTAAAGTCTGTATAACTGTAAACATTCTCATCTCTATACTCTACCTGATCCTGAACTCTACCTAACTGTAAATGCATTTATCTCTACCTGTCCCTAAAATCTCCCATCTGTTAACTCAAAACACTTTCATTTTTAAACTCTACCTGACCGTAAACTCTCATCTCTAAACTGTATCTGACCCTAAAATCTCTTGTCTTTAAAGTCTACCTTGTCGTTTGTCATTTTTAAACTCTGAACCTAACCCAAAGAGCTCTCATCTCGAAACTCTGTGACCCTAAAATCTCCATCTTCAAACTCTATCTCATCCTAACCTCTGTCATCTCTAAACTCTACCTGATCCAAAGAGCTGTCATCTCTAAACTCCACCTGACTGTAAACTCTCATCTCTAAACTCCACCTGACTGTAAACTCTCATCTCTAAACTCCACCTGACTGTAAACTCTCATCTCTAAACTCCACCTGACTGTAAACTCTCATCTCTAAACTCTACCTGGCACTACAGTTTTCCTCACTATACTGTATCTAACCCTCTCTAAATGGTAAATGCCATTCAACTCATTCCTCTCGAAACTCTATTGGATCCTTCCCTTCTCTAGACTTCACCTTTACCACTAATTTACACGTTACCCTAAAGAGATTTTCATTAAGAATCTGGTAAAACCTGAACAAAATGTGGTTAATTTAAACAGTTTTTTCTATATTTACAAGTCTTTGTGAGTCACGACTGTTTGTTCTATTAGTACTGTCCAGATTTGTGTCTGTCTTTAAGTTGCATTGTTAGAGGTCTTGGGGTCAAATGTTTTTTTGCCCATTTAAATGTGATGCAAACTGCTTAATTGAACAGAATGAAATGGGTGAAGTTCAAATTGAATTTTGGTGTACTTGTTGGTGCTTTTACAGCCTGCAAATTTGTGAAGTTGCATTGTGCAGCCTTACCTATAAGTCACGGTCTTGTGACGTGCGCATAGATTCATACCACCCCAGGACTGTCGGTGGCGCTGTGCGTTTCTTCAGCTTTGCTTCCATAGCTAAACATTACTCACATTAGCCATGCCATTAGCGTACTTACAGGAGCGGCACTTCCTTTGGAGTTCACACTATTTTTATATGAACAATCTTCACAAATGCTGCTTTTGAACATTTTTTCCTTCCAGAGTTTACTAGTCCTCCAAAGGCTCCCAATAACACATACAGAGCAGACAACAGAAATGTTTATCGATTACTACAGTCGTCTGGATCTTTGTATGTATTAGCTCTTTAAATCATGATTAACTCTAGAACACTTAACGTTGGGAGATTTCTACCCACACCATGGGTGATTACATGATATATTCACTACACGTTAGTGTTCTAGGGTTAAAAGGTCGCCGTGGCAGCATTATAAATGTCTGGGTTTTGCAATGTAATGTTCAATATCTCTAGTGAACTTGCACCACTTGAAGTCATTGACTACGTTTACATGGACAGCAATAGTCCAAAATTAACCCGATTAAGGCAATACTCTGAATAAGACACCACCATGCAAACAGCATTATCTGTTTATCTTAACCTGAGTAAGGGTTAGGTGGCTCTGTGCAGCTGGAGTTGGACTACCAATATATAGACTGAGGTTCAGTTCCAGGTGTTTGTTTCGGGTCTTGACAAGACACTTTATCTGCATTATCCCAGTCCATCCAGCTGTAAATGGGGGCCTTGGCCTTGGCTGGGGGGAGGTAACCCGCAATGGATTGGCGTCTTGTCCAGGGGGAGTCGTAGACACTCTTCCTCTTCAAGCTACGGAATCCATGGATAAGCCTCACGGCCTGTATAGGACTTACTTTTTAATCTGAATAAGGTCATACGTGGTTTAAGCAAACCCCAACCTCCGGTCCTGGCAATTGAAGCCAATGCCGAAACTTGTAATTCCTTAATTGGCCACTTAAGGCTGGTTCCAAAAGCGAGTCACTCCCCACTGAACCCCATTCATGACAACTGTGTGTGTCGGGGGGGGGGGGGGTTATAACTCATCAGTTTAAGCTATTTTAAGCCATGAAGGTATCAATAATTCAGGGTGTGGTCGCTTTGAGTGACATGTAGTATGTGCCGGCGAGACGATTCAGGACCCCGCTAGCAGCGGCTGCTCACTGTTGTGAACTCACCTGTTTGTCCTTTTATTACAAACATCTGAGATAGTATGGCTTGCTGTGCGGTTAATTGTACGAACAGACCATCTAAAAAGGCTGCGCTCCAGTATTTCTGTTGCCAATTTGTATGTTAGCATGGTTAGCACGAATTAGCAGGTAGCTTGGTGACATTAGCTCCACTAATGGTGCAGCGGTTTCTGAGCCAATATGCCGGTCATAATTTTTAATACCCGCATGCAAGCAACCTGTTATGAAAACCACCGCCCAGTCCCCAAAAATATGTGTTAATCTAACACCCAGGTCACACCAGTCTTACCCACACTCCACCTCTTTACCCGATTATGGGTTGGCCGGGAGTTAGGCGGAGTCAGGTACTGCCAAGATGGCGACATTTGGACCCCCCCCAATTTCAGCTTCAAAACCGCTCTTCAGAAAAACTATGGGTGACGTCACGGAGGGCTTGTCCACTATATATATATATATATATATAGTCTATGGGTGTAAGCAATGATGGGATTAAGACGTGAGGTATTCTGATTAGTCGCATTATTGAAGTGCTTTGTAGACATGTACATACCTTAATCGCACGATAAATTCCTACTGGCGTTTTTGCGGCATTTTGCACTACGTACAGCAGGTGCCAACTGCTTGACAGTGCATGCATGAGTTATTAATTGGACTATCCCCTCTAATATTCAAACGGAAATATGAATGGAATATTCTATAAGCGACTGTCATCACCGTAATCGAAATATTCTCTTACTTAGAATAGAATGAGATGACTAGTCAGTTTATTGTTGTCCATGTAAACGTAGTCAATGGCGGCACTATTCATTTTAATTCATGTTACATGAGGCATGCTAAATTGTCTTCTATTTAACCGAATTGCCATTTTATGGAAGAACATATGTCCCCACTTACGATTAGACGCAGTAAATTCTACTGTGAAATGCTCCTGTGCTTTAACATCCTGTATCTCTCTTGCAGGTTTTTAAAATGCAAATTTGCACCAGCCACCCTCCTCTGTTCTCCTCTCTCACACACTCTCTCTCTCTTTCACCTCATCTGTCAGAATCACGTCTCCATGTGTCTCTCGGACAGCAGGCAGGTGCCATGGGAATAGATGAGGCGGTTGCTATGGGAACAGAGGGATGGAATGTTAGCAGAGGAGGGAAAGCAGGAGCATAGGCAGGTCATCCAACAGAAGAGGGCAGCAGAAGAGATTTCTCTGTCTCTCTCTCTCTCTCTGCTAAGCAGTGCTTGGATATTCATCGAGTGGTGAGAGGCCACTGTCGGAGAGCCAGCAAGCTCCAGCAACACATACACTGGATATCACCCAGCCAGATGTAAAAACAATTGAATTTAAAAAATAAAGACCCGGGCAGGCAGTGCAGAGATGGTATTCTGAGTAGGCACAGTCTTTGTACAGTTCAACCCTCTTTGTTAAGCTTCGGGGTTTGGCTCCATGACACCATTGTGGCAGCCATGTTTTCCATTCTGGTCTGAGTCTGTGCTTACAAGACTCTCCACATTCTCCAGAGGTTCTGGTTCTTGACTTGGTCTTGCAGTCCAGTTCAGAATTGGTCTTGTTCCAGCAGTATTGTTTAGTTGGTGTGCTTCTTTAAAAAATAAAAATAAAAAAAAAGTCTTACATAGGCCGGTTCCCATTTACAGCTGGGTGGACTGGGACAATGCAGATGAAAAGTCTTGTCCAACGACACAGACAGGTAGCATGACTGGGAATCGAACCCAGGTCGACATTTTGACATCCCAACTCCTATCCCACTGAACCACCTGCTCTGACATTTCCGATTTGGTCTTAACAAAAATGTTTTGGCAACAGAATGTCAATCTGTAACTCAATGGACAGTGGTTGGTCTGTTTTTAAGCTCAAGAAGTCAACCACTGACCGCATCCCAGCTCTGCGGTTATTTACTAAACTAGGAACATAAGCCTGTGTTACGCACGGGAAGGGAGACATAAGCTCAAGATCCGCATCAGGTTATTAATTTTTTATTTTCCAGTGATGTTCATTTCATCCAAAATTGAAAACACTCTGCAAAAAATGTATTACACAGGCTCACAGAGGCAGAGGCGCTTTACCTTTTACACTGGAAGTTGGCGAAGAAGCAGAAAGTCTGTCGTGCTCTCTATGGTGTGCTGGTTGGCTGGCTTTGTCTCTTCTGCCTCTCCAGTGAGCGTTGGTTTTGGGGTAACAAATATTGTGTTTGTGCAGTGGGTTCATACTGTACTAGTGCCAAGTCAGGGGTTACATTGTACCAGTAGTTATAGAGGCTGCTGATGTAATCCGAGAGCCGCTTCGCTGCTGCTTGCAAAAGTGCTAACTCCTCCTAAACCACTAAACCTACAGTGACCACACTTGGCAGACTTACTCACAACATCACTGGCTTTGGGCTTGAGCACTTAAAATGTCTTTAATCAAGCTAATAATCAATCCCTCATTAACCCTGGAGCGCACTGAGCCAGCGCACTGAGCCAGCGCACTGAGCCAGCGCACTGAGCCAGCGCACTGAGCCAGCGCACGGCCGGTGTCTGATGTTTTTTTTTTCTTTCAGTCAAGTCTGTGGTTTGTCAGCGATGTGTTTTGGCCCCGAGTCAGTTCAGTTCTTGCATGGACTGGGTGTTGGGTACAGTTGTGGAGCCCAGTGACTTGGGTGCGTTTGTCAATGAGGAAACCTTCACTGATCTCGACTTTGCAGATGATGCTGCGCTCTTTCTGGCATCAATGGATGACCTGGATGCAGCACTGAAGAAGCTAAGTGAGGAGTCGGAATGTATAGGCTGTTGACTGTCTTGAACAGAGACCAGGATCGAGTCTTTCTGCAACTTCCTGGACCGCGTGTCATCATTGTACCTGTATGTGGTGAAAGTGTCAAACTCTAGAGAGTCACTTACGTCAGCAGTTAGAGTTATGTCTCTGGGAGCTCAGCCTATGAGGTCAAGAAACGTCTGGCAAGAGCATATGAAGTCACCAGACAGAGGGGTATGGCAATGCCAACACCTTTGGACTTGTAGGGTCCAAATCGGCAGAATCCCAATGGTTCTTCTCTTAATGGAAATATGGATACTAACCGGTGGACTAAGACAACAACTGGATGTCTTTGGTGCTACACTCAGGTCCATAAGTATTAAGACAGTGACACAATTTTAGTAATTTTGCTTCTGTACTCCATCACAATGGACTTGAAATGAAACAATAGAGATGTAGCGTCGACTTTCAGCTTTAATCCAAGGGGTTTAACTTAAATATCACATTTAGGAATTACAGCCAGTTTTTACATTTTCTGAGCCCATAAGTAATTGGAGAAACCAAATGCAAGGTTTGGTGTTCATACAAATCATCACTTTTGCAGTCAGAGGGGATGAATACATGAAGTCATTCAATATATCTTAGACTTCAATTACATCAATCTTGAAGAAATACCAACAGTATGGTGTTACATCTGTCTGGAGTAGGCAGTTCTCAAAAACTGAGTGAGGGAAGCCACCAAAACACTCTTGACAACTCTGAAGAAGTTATAGGCTTCTGTGGATTTGACTGGAGAAAGTCAGCATCGTGCAACTTTTGTCTGTTGCATCACCAGTTTTACAGCTTCACTGTGAAGTGGTGCAGAGAATGATTTTCTTAAAAAGATGTGAAATAATTTCAGCTGCAGTTTGCCAGAAGACACACGGGAGAGTTTACCCTCGGTTTGGTCTGTTTTCTTCCATTAAAATGCTTTCTCTGCACCACTCTAACATGAAGCTGTGACTGGTGATGCAACAGACAAAAGATTTTTGCCAGTCACATCCACAGAATCGTAGAACTCCTTCAGAGTTGTCATAGGTGTCTTGGTGGCTTCCCTCACGAGTCTCTTTATTGCACAGTCGACAGATTTACCATACAGTACCATACTGTTTGTATTTCTTCATGATTGATATAAATGAAGTCCAAGACATATTCAGTGACTTGGAAATGTTCATGTATCCATCCCCTGACTTGTCTAAAGAAAGCTGACTGTAAAAGTGGTCATTTGTATGAACAATAATCCTTATTTGTTTTGTCCAATTACTTATGGGCTCTAAAAATGATGGACTGTATATATTTTTGCTAAACCTCTGGAATTAAAGCTGAAACTCAACACTACAATTTATTGTTTTGTGTAAACTCCATTGTGGTGGTGTACAGAGGCGCAATGACAAAAAAAAAAAAGTCACTGTCCAAATACTTATGGACACAGTTGTGCATGTATCACCGTTTGTGTATGTGTGTATTTCTGTGTGGCAGATAACAGACATTTAATGGATTTCTGAGGTTTACGTAGCCCTCGGCTTGTTTAGAATCTGACACAGGCTGTTTCCCAGCGACAAGCTGCCATATGTCGTTTGAAATTCCCACATTGCACCGCGCCGCTGACAGTATGTACACAACGTCCCCGGAGCCGGATCCTCGACGGCTCTGTTCAGTGATGCATTTCATGTGCCACTGTAGGCTGTGTTAGTTTGTTAGCTAGGGGCTTGTTGGCAACACTGTGCGGTGTGGCTTTGAGAAGAACAGGAGCGGAAGCAGGTCTTAATCTTGTCACTGGTGGGGCAGCCGCGGTTCCCACGGAGACGGGCTCGAATCCTCTGCTCACGGAATAAAGCACGAGCAAGGAAAATCACCTTTAAATGTGCGGCAGGTCGTTTCTCAGCGCTTTCTGCTTGTAATGCGCACATTCAGGTGGATAGCATGAAAGTTGCAAATATAAAGAAGCCACTCCAGTCTAGTTCATAAGTATTTGGACAGTGACCTTTTTTATATATATATACATGAAATTCTGCCTCTGTGCACCACTACTATGGAGTTGAAGTTAAACAATCAAGATGTGCTTGTAGTGATCACAATAAAACATGCACCAGTTATCACAGATAGTTCGTTCGAGAAATTTATTAACAACAGCAATGCTAACTGACGTCAACATACTTTCATTAATAAGATGTGTTTTTGTACCAAAGCTACTGTGTAAACTACCAAACACAAACATATAAACCAGCGGTTCCCAAAGTGTGGGGCACTGCAGGTGGGCCACGGCCCCCTGGTGGGCCATGAAGGCACTGCAGATGTCATTAAAAATAAAAAGTCATTGATTTTCACTCTGGGGACGTGGAACGTCACCTCGCTGGGGGGGAAGGAGCCGGAGCTTGTGCGGGAGGTGGAGCGCTACCGGTTGGATCTGGTGGGGCTTACCTCCACGCACAGCCTCGGCTCTGGATCCAAAATCCTGGATAGGGGCTGGACTCTTTTCTTCTCCGGAGTTGCCAAAGGCGTGAGGCGCCAGGCGGGAGTGGGGATACTCGCAAGTCCCCAGCTGAGCGCCGCTGTGTTGGAGTTTATCCCGGTGGACCGGAGGGTCGCCTCCCTACGCCTAAGGGCTGGGGGGAAAACTCTGACTGTTGTTTGTGCGTATGCACCAAACAACAGGTCAGAGTATTCGGCCTTCCTGGAGACCCTGGCCGGGGTCCTGTATAGGTCCCCGATGGGGGACTCCGTGGTTCTATTGG
>OMMV01182712.1:10269-24932 GCA_900302635.1 Chatrabus melanurus | reverse complement strand
CCTGCCTCTATGGATCTGGTGCTTAGGGCCTGTTCTTGTGCTGCCATGATCAGAGCCTCTGTGCTGCCCTTTAGGCCGGCCCTTTCTAGTCACTGGTAGGATTTCTTGATGTCAGCCACTTCCTCTATCTGTCGATGGTACATCCCATGGAGGGGCTTGGTCTTCCATGATACTTCCTCCTCCTGCTCCTTGGCACCCTCTGTCTTCAGCTGCCTGAGGCACTCTTGTAGCAGCTCATCTTGGGGGGGCCATCTTCCTGATATATTCATGGATCACTATATCTATATATATATATATATACATGTTGATAAGTGATCAATTTTATTTTGTTACTAAAACAGAAAGAAAACACTTTATATATATAATTTCTCATGAAACATATGTATATTTCAATGTAGGTGTGCTGCCTGGTACATGGCAACACAAAAGCCATTACTGACAATCACTAAATTGATATGTGATCAATTTTGTTACTAAAATAGAAAGAAAAACACTTTTGTTATTTGTTGGAATAACAATGACGTTCTTATTATTTCTAATTTGGTTTTCTTTTGACACACTAATGAAGGAGGAAAAACCCATGAAATACCACAACTGTATCAAAGTTTTGGGGTGACTAAAAGTTTTGCACATCATTTCCATAGTACTAAAACTTTTGGAAATTTTTGGGTATGAGAGACAACAGCAAAGGGCAATGTTCTAGTTCAAGTTGAATACAATTTTCATTAACTGGAACTTTTGAACTTATTGTTTAAAGTTTTACAACTTTTGCAGTGATAGTCGCAATTATTTTATTTTATTTTATTTATTTATTTATTCAGTACAACTGATAATGTTTCAAGCACGAACTAGACCTGGATCTCTCAGCACTTGCTCCCACATAGTGTTCGTGTTTCTAGCTCTTGCTGCATGTGCAGTGGAAAATAGGTTTCATGAAAATATGTCATCTGATGTTAAAGGTGAGCATGTGGTGCATGAAATCACAATCAAAGATTCCAGTGGGAGTTAGTTCCTTTTGCCTTTTCTTCCAGCTCAGATCCAGGGTGAGGTGGAACGTATTTTTGAGCTGGCCCGCAGCCTGCAGCTGGTTGTTCTGGATGCAGACACGGTCAACCATCCTCTCCAGGTGTCAAAAACCTCACTGGCACCCATTCTTGTCTACGTCAAGATCTCCTCACCAAAGGTAAATGTAATCAGAAAAGATATCTGTTTCAACCGAAACAAACAGTTTGTTTCAGTGCTACAAAACCTTCGCAGTCATTGTCAGGTGAGTCACATACTTGGGATATTTCTGGAAATGATTTGCTTGTTTTGTGTTCGTCATGACTCAGTTAATTACCAGCAGCAGTTATTAGTCCATGCCATAGTCATTTTTGACCGAGTCGGTACCACCTAAGGGGACTACAGTACAATTACAATCTAGCCTCAATATACCAAGGGCTACACAAAAATGTATGGTGGCCTTCCCAGTGTGGTAGATGTAGTCAGGTAGGGGTCAATAGGGGTTGTTCAGGGTATCTCAGCATTACAAGAGCTCTGGTGTATTCATTCATTCATTCATTTTCTGACGCTTATCTGCGTCCGGGTCGCAGTGGCAGCAGACCAAGCATCTCTTACCTATCCTTGGCCAAGTCCTCTAACTAACTAGCGATGGTTTAGTTCTGCTGTAAACAAACCCACAACGTGCGTCATACAAAGAAAGTGTTCGGGAGCATGAAATCTTTTCTCCAAAAGCATTCGGAAGGAAGTCGGGTGGTGAGTGTTTCTGTTGCGTGCCTGAATGCGGCAACCAGAGTGACCAAGATCTCAAAAATGGCGTGAAAAGGAGTTGCTATCGATTTCCAGCCAAAGACAGTAAAGAGTTCAGACTGTGGAAGCAGGCCGTCCGACGAGGTCAGTGGGAACACAAAAATTGGACTCAAATCTGTTCAGACCATTTTGAGGGTGGTAAGTTTTGTTTGCTTGTTATTCAAGAATCCTGTCCACATGCCAGAGGTCTTGTAATCTTCTGACCATCATTGAGCCGATCTGACTCAGATACTTCAATAAAATCCATTCTGCCCATTTTTGTTTTCTTTGTCAGTGTGCCCACAACATTTCTTTCAAATGTATCTTTAAGTAAGCTGTTCTCCGGATGGCATTCCTTGAAAACCTTCACAATAACATTGCATTTCTATTGCAGAAAATGTACTTGAAATAAATAAAAATAAATATGAAATGTTTCCTACGATTATTAAAAATTACACAGGGGTCAAAATTTTAAATGCTCCAATTCTGTTGGGAAGTTTTTCACATTATTTGTCTGATCATAAGGATTCCAAAAATGTATAGTTTGTACAACCCAAATCAAAAGAGTTGGGACGGTGTGGAAAATGCAAAAAAGAAAAGGAAAAAAACCTGCAGTGATTGTGACATTTACTTTGACTTCTATTTCATTGGAGACAGCAGGAACCCAAGATATTTCATGTTTCGCGTGGTCAACTTCATATAATTTATTAATATACATCCATTCCTGCATTTCAGGCCTGCAACACATTCCAAAAAAGTTGGGAGTAAAGAGGTAAACAAAATTAAATATGATTTGTTACAAAAGCAGTATCCACAAAAGCCTGAATCTTTGAGGAGCAAAGATGGGCAGAGAATCTCCAATTTGAACACCAGTGATCTCCAATCCCTCAGATGGCACTGCATCAAGAACCAGCATTCATCAATAGCTGATATAACCACATGGGCAAGGGATTACTTTGGGAAACCTTTGTCAAGCACAACAATACAGACTTACAGTCACAAATGCCACGTAAACTTTACTGTGCAAAAAAGAAGCCTTGTGTTAACCTTGTCCAGAAGCTTCTCTGGGCTCAGATGCATCTGGGTTGGGCCAACACACAGTAGAAATGTGCATTGTGGTCAGACAAATCAGTATTCCAGATAATTTTTTGAAGAAATGGACACCATGTGCTCCAGACCAAGGACAAAAAGGATTAGGATAATGCAGAAAATTACATTGAGTGTGGAAAAAAAAAGACTCAAAAATCAAGATGGCTGTCCATAAATTTGACTTTCCCCACATATATGTTTTTGTAATTAGCACCATTAGATTCCTTGGCCCTGAAAATGTGTATTTAGCCGCTGGAACCAAGATCAGGTTCCAGGTCATCTAGGTCATCTAAAGCAGAGCTATTGGAAAAACTCCCATTTTAAGCTGCCTTTTTACAAATCCAAGATGGCCACCATGGTGGCTTCCGGGAAATTGAAATCATCGATTTTCTGATTGGCTATTGTATGCACTTTTCAAAAATTAATAGTTTGCAAATTTCCACAAAATTCCAACGAAAGCTAGTACCTTAACATAGTGAACCTGACTATAAGAATCACTGCAGGAATGGCTGAAGCCTATCCCAGCAGTCATTGGGCGAGAGGCAGGGTATAGCCTGGACAGGCCCTTTATATAATGAGATACATATTTAATTACAGATTATTGTCATTTTACATAAATTTCTATGTAATTTATGAAAGTGGACAAAATAAATAGTGTAAAATAAGATAGTACTTTTTATGTAAAAAATGAGAAAAATGTAATTTGTCATTATAGACACCTTAAAAACATTTGGCTTATTAATTTACATCACACTGAGGAAGGCATCAAGCCAAAACACGTTTGTGTTCCAGTAAATGACTTAATAAAGTAGTTTTCCTATGCATGGTGTGGCCCTTTTTTTTTGGTATTTGGATTGAGCTGTTTTTGGCCAGCATTCTTAAAAAAAAATTTTGAAAAGACTGAGGTAAGCCTGCTCCTACTTTTATATTATTCATTTACAGACAATGACTATATTTTCACAGAGTTTTGTATGCAATTAAAATAAAACAGAAAAAAATTCACTTAAATTTGTATATTTTTTTTGTATCATTAAGCAGAACAGATGGTGCAAACTATTTCTTTTTAAAATCCTAATAGCTTCAACAATAATTTGCACCAAAACTGGAGCAGCTCTAATTTTTGACCCCTGGACAAATTGAAATTGGTCTTTGTCAACATTTTTGTTGTTTTTAACTCCGTAACGCCATAACTTTCGGCCGTAGATAATACAAACTCAACCTTTTTGTAATCCTTATAATCAGACAAATGATGTGGTGTACTTTTTAACACAATTGGAGCATTTTTAAATTCTGACCCCTGTGTAATTTTTGAGTGACCCCTATCAGGTTATCACACATTTTGGTGTAATCTATGGTATACTGAAGCTGGATTTTTAGTGCTGTTTAGTCGTACCAAAAACCTGCTTGGCTTACGGACTATGTGTATTTCTCTGGATCTCTTCCCTGCGGTTGTGTAGGTTTTGACCAGACTGATCAAGACCAGAGGGAAGTCTCAGACCAAACATCTCAACGTTCAGCTGGTGGCAGCAGACAAACTCGCCCAATGCCCACCGGTGAGCTCCACCTAGTGGTCAATGTGTGAAAGTTCATAATGAATGAAAGATGAATGGATTACAGATGACTGATGAATATTGTACAATATTACGCTGTAGGTTTTGTCTCTATTGTTGAATTTCTTACCTAACACAAAATGGTTAAACAATAATTACTTATTTGCAAACTGGAATAACATTGATGCATGACAGTATAGTTCTATCTGACAATTTGCTCAATTTATTTGAATCTTTTACACATTCTATATTTCAATATATTTCGCTGACATCAAATCGTGAATCTTCTTTGAATGCTCATCTAAAAGTACTTTCACTCCTTATGTATGTCTCAGAGCAGAGCAGAAAGCATTATCTGATTATCTTGAGAGGTTTATTTTTAAGGCTCACTCTATCTCTGCCACTCAGTGGTGTCGGGAGACTCAAAAAAAAAAAAGAAAAAAAAGCATTAACCCAGATTGCTTTTAAGCTCCTGTGTCATCCACGCTCCTGTGTTTGGAATTTGTTTTATTTTGTACACTGACATTGTACTGTTGTAGCAAAGTTTTCATATTCCTAGATCTTAGTACTGTAATAATATTGCTGTTGACAGTAGTACCATTTTACTCAATAGTACAGTGTTCTGACTATTAACGGGGATATACAGTGTAAAATCTGTGCTTGTCAACCTTTTACAGTTACATATATCCTCGAAGTCAAACAATTCCACATCTGTCTGTGTAGAAACTCACATGATATAAGCAAAATTTAGGCTTGAAACATCTCCTTGTAAATTACTGATTTATGTCTGTATATGGAGAGGTGCCCCATCTCTTCAAGAGCACCTGGCTGCGGCTGATGTAAAGGCGTGGAGCTCCACAGCAACACGTGACCACCTCCACAGCAACACGTGACTAAAATAAAGAAGGCTAAAAAAGGGATAGGGTTAGTAACAGTGGTTAGGGTGTGAAACCATTTAACCGTGTAAATTAAATTATGCAGTATAAACCACTGTTAATTATTAACAACGTATATTTATTTCTCAGCCACACCCACAGTAACACCCGAAAACGCCGTTGAGGTGACGTGTTTCTGTCTACTGTGAAGCTCCACGCCTTTACATCGGCCGCAGCCAGACCCTTCTCCATCTCTTTAGAGAGAGGGGGCGTGTCAAGCAGCAGCTCCTATCCATTTAAAGAGGCGGGCATAGCAACAGGCTCTTGGAGATTTGAAAATAGTAGGAGTGTGCATCTCTCCCCTATAAAATAATACATAACTACAGTAGATGCATGTGCTATGATATGATTCAGGAACAATACTTTTTATTATGGAGTGATTCGATTCAATGTGATTTGATTTGGGGTGATACGATGCAATCCAATAGATGGTAAATTACAATAAGCCAAAAATGTCATTGCTTACCTTCAAATACATATTAAATTAAAAACCAGGGACTTTCTTCAGGTTTTTGCTGCTGTGCTGCCGCACACTGGCATTGCCTCGGCTTGCTTTTTGTTCACCACTGGGGGCAGTACCACATACAGTCACAAAAAGCGCAGCATAGGAGAAGCCCAGAAGGAGCCAGCTGTTGTTAGCATAGTACAACTTAACCGTTCTGAAGCAGTATGACATCATTAACAAATCGTGAACCGAATATAAAGTTCAAAAGGGCACATTTATCCATTATAGCGCATACCACTGTCGGACATGTTGAATTTGTTTTTACCTCGCAAAGTTAAACATTCCTGTGACCAGTTTCACGACAGCCTCGTGGCAACCTATGAACTTTTACGAGAGTTGAAGATGCCGAAATTGCAGCAAAACAAGCTTAATTCAACCAATTTATAACTTTATAATCAATCCATAAATTGGCTCATAGTACATTTAGTTTGATTTCTGGGTCCGTGTATCCATGTAGTCATATCTATTATTTTAAAATTGATTTCCGATTTGTATCGGTTGATTGTTACACCCCTAGAAAATGGGTTTATTGTAGGATGCATCACTTCAGTTCTATGGACATTTTTGGCTGCAAAATTTAATTTGTGTTTATAAGATGGCCTGGTGACCTACAGCCCCCCCCCCCCCAAAAGTCTTTTGTTTGTGCTATCCACCAAAGATATTTGAGGTTGAGATCAAAGGATGAATATAAATTCCGATACTTCTGGAGGGGACTTTCTATTATCTTGTTGAAAATATATATAAGACATCTTTAACATTTGTCAATAAACCACCATTTTAACCAGATTACAGTTCTGTCCATTTATTGTTCTACAAGAATAAATTCATATTTTAGACTTAATAAAGGCTTTGATTGAATGACAAACAGTGTGAAATGCACTTATTGGTAGCCCAGTCATTTGGCACCACTTTGTTCCCCAGATCAATTATAGACCACGTTATGGCGAGAATAAGTAAACTTCACTGAGAGATGGTATAAAATGACAAGTGTCTCTGTCTAGCAGGACTGATTACCATCATCTCAGTTGTTTCAGTATTTTAAAGTAGACAATTAGATGACATCCAGCTTTACACTGCAGCCAAAGAGGCCTCCAACGACACATATTATCTACAAAAACAGGCATGTACATCTGGGTATTATCAGCATAACAGTGAAAGTTAATCATGGCTATATAGAGAGAGAGAATAACAGCGGACCTATAACCAACCACTGAGGGACTCCATACTTCAATGTAAAAAATGAATACATATTCTTGTTAAAAAAATTACAATTAAAAATTTGCAGTCTGCCTGACAGGTGAAACCTCACCTATGGGAGTATTTGATCAGAAACGCAGAAATTTCTTTGAACTCCTTTCAAAAACATACCATAATCTACTATACCAAAAGCAGCACTCAGATCTAATAGCCATAGCACTGATGTGGAATCAGCATCCATAGCCAGCAAAACATCATTCACCACTCCAGTGAGCACAGTTATCATAGAATTCTTCTAAGGCCTACATAGGTCCTGAGACCCATTGGTGGAAGTACAAACCCCTAGATTCCGTAGTGTGAAGCAGATGACAATCTACGACTCCCTCTGGATGGGACACCAGTCCATCGCAGGTTACTGGCACAGCCAAGGCCAGTACCCATTTACAGCTGGGTGGATCGGGGCAATGCAGAAGAAGTGTCTTGCCCAAGGACACACAGAGGTAGTGTGATTGGGAATTAAACCCAGGTCTACATATGGGTCATCCAACTCCTATCCCACTGAGCTACCTGCTACACTGGTGCACCCTAATGCAGACTGCAGAGGTTCCAAAAGGTTATTCTATGACAAATGCTGCATTAACTAATAAAGATCACTGTTATGATCTGTCAGGAATTGAACCCAAACTGCCGACAGGCACATAAAACGGAGTCAGGGAAATAAATAATAAATGTATTTATTGACAAAAATAGAAGAAAACAATTACCAGGATCTAAGAGTCAAGGTCAAAATAACAAAAAGCATGGTCAATGTCATAAATAAGAGATGAACAGAGTACTTAACTGAGGAGGGAAACATCAAGGTCAGAGGGAAGGATGTGTCAGACACTGTGAACACAACTAATGTGCAAACCAAAACTCAAGACAAAATCAGAGGGAAACTGAAGAATAATTAATGCTGAACATAACTGGAATGTGACTGAGAAAAAACTAGAAGAGAACTCAAGACTGGAGAAATCATAGAAATAATACAAAGTGATCAAAACCTAAACATTGAACACAGAGGGCACAGGACAAATGACCGGACCCAACAATCACATGATAATGGTGCATTTGATGCTTGCCTATATGTACTGGTGCTTACAGTCTCATGCTCACACAGCAAAGGATATCTTAAGATATACATTGTAATACACCAGAATTTTCTTTTAATCTTGCCTTCATCTCTTCCGTTTCCTGTAGGAAATGTTTGATGTCATTTTAGATGAGAACCAGCTATCCGATGCATGTGAGCACCTCGCCGATTATCTTGAGTCCTACTGGAGAGCCACTCATCCACCAGAGATGGAGCCTACCAATGCCCTGGTGGCCCAGCTGGCAGAGAACACGCGGCCTAAAAGTCCTTCAGCCAAAGTGGTAAAAAAAAAAAAGGAGAACATATGAGAATGTAACATAATGTCATACCCTCATCTTACCTCATCTGTACAGAAATGCTTTATACTGTTGGTCTGCTAATTGTAGAAGAATGTGTACAGTGAGTTCTATTTGTTTCCATTTATTCATGTAACATTTTCATTTCATTTCTCTTCATCCCACTCCACTGGAAATATGCAGAAATGAGATAGGTCTGCCTCTGGTGAGTGATGTCTTCAGATTCTAACACAGCTGAGTTTTCACATGTCCAAAATCAATTAGTTGATTGAGAAATTAATTAATTATTATTAATTTCACATACAACTAAAGTCTATGGTCACTTGCAAAGAATTGCATTGGGATCCTCCAGGCGCATGGAGATGCTGTTCTCCTGGCATTGCAAACAATCTTTATTTCAATATGAGAGATGGGAATCATCCCCATGGACTATGGAAGACAGGACTCGTTGTCCCACTCTGGAAAGGAAAGTGTGATTGCCTGGATTGCAGCAATGATAGGGGTATTACACTGCTCTCTGTGCCGGCTTGAAAGGATTACTCTGAACAGGACTCAGCCCCAGTTACATGCCCCTCAGGAACAGTGCTTCTTTGCAGACTGTGTTAATTTTTACAAAGCGTTTGACTCGGCTGCTCTCTGGGATCCCCAACCAGTTGCTGGACATCCTTGCTTGCCTATTGACAGGTACAGTGAGCACTATGTGGGGCAGGCGCAGAGTCTCTGATTTCTTACCAGTGAATTCTGGCATTCGTCGTTCTGACTCCTACTCTATTCAATTCCTGCATACACTGGTTGTTGAGTAGGGTTGTGGAGACCAGCTGCTTATAGGGTTCCTTTGTCAGAGAGGAAAGGTTTACTAACCTGGACTTAACGGATGACGGTATGATCTTTGCGGACTCAATGTATGCACTGGTTGCAACACTTGAGACGTACTTGCAGTACTTGAGGCTTTCAATTACTTCCTGGACTCAACCATCAGAAGTGTATCTGTATGCTGTGAACATGTTGAACTTGTAGACATTCACCTATCTTGGCAGTGACATTCATGTATCTAGATCCTCGTCCTTTGAGATCAAGAAACGCCTGGGAAAAACTTAGGGAGTCATGAGGTCACTGAAGGTGTTTGGCGATGCCGATACCTTTGCAGGAGAATGAAACTCTATGTCTTTACATCGTGCTTACTGTATGGCTGTACTTGGACACTAACCAGTAACCTCAGGTGACAACTGGATGTCTTTGGTACTAGGTCTCATCAGAGGATCCTTGGGTCCTGCTGGAATGACTTTGTGTCAAAGGAACAGTTGTTTAGGGAGACTCAGATGAGGCATACTATTTGTATTGCGATGGAATGTCAGCTATGACATTTTGGCAAGGTGGCGCTCTTCTCTGTGAATGATCCAGACACAAGGTTGGATTTAATGATGAAACAGAAATTCTAGCCCAACTTGACATGCATAAACCTGATAATAATTCGATCCAAATCAAAAACAGATGAAACAGGACAAATTAATACACTTTTGCTGTGTTGGCTGAACATTTTCATGTTCATGTCATGTTGACACCTCAGTATTCGCCTCTGTGTGTGCAAGCACATGCTTGTGTGACTTTCGGCAGGCTGTGTATGTGCAAATGCCTCTGCGGTTATGACTTTTTGTGGCATAATCGGGAATGTACACGGGAACCATACATGAACCATACGGACCTTACAGGAACCTTACGGGCCTCATGCGAACCATACAGGAACCATACGGGCCTTACAGGAACCTTACGGGCCTCATGCGAACCATACAGGAACCATACGGGCCTTACAAGAACCATACAGGCCTTATGTGAACCATACGGGCCTTACAGAAAGCAAACTCGTAGCTTACGGGGTCATTTTACATCCCGGATATGTCCTGTGTGCGGGAAATATATGCAAGGTGTACTTAAAGTGGGCGGGAACCATACGGCCTGAGCGAATACGGCCTCAAACATAAACAGTTTTTTCCCGTATATGGGTCAAAAACTAAATTTCAAATACGCAATGCACATGGGAAGCAAATACGTGATAGTGTGACAGGGGCATTATGCAAATAGCTATATTGTCTAGAAATTACCTTTACCTAACAGGTGTACTGATATTAGTTGTGCCCTTCTGTCCACTTGAGTAACATCTTCCTCCTAGCTCGATTATATAAAGATTTTGAGATTCAATTTTCAAATTTACACTCAACATTACCGCCTTGTGCAGGTATGTGGTGTCAATATTCATCTCCACTGAGACCTTCAACTTAATAATAAGCACTGCATACTTATTTTATAGCCACACAGTTGCTAACAGGAAGTCATCTCAGTGTGAAACCATGAATATGTGAAATCATGAATATATACCATATATTTGTGAGCAGCAGTATGACTACATGTTCTTGTTCCAGGATGAGCAGAAGAACAAGAAGTCAACAGCCACTAAGAGGAAAGGTTCCCGTGAGAACCACCTGGACCAGGACTCCCCTTCAACTCCAGCTCAGGAGAAGAGGGCTGAGGAAGGCCAAAGAGAGGATGAAGAGGACCGGCTCCTGAGGACTGAATCAAAGAGACCTCAGCACGCCCACCACCACCACCATCACCACCACCATCACCGAAAGATGGAACACCGCAGTCAAACTCAGCACAGCCAAACCTCTGGAGGCGTGGATGGACATTCGAGAGGAGATCACAGCCAGAGGCTTCCTCACAGGCACCCGCCTAAGGAGATGGAGGAAGTGGTGGAAGATTTGGAAGAAGAAGATGCAGCTCACCATGACCACCAACACCATAACAACAACCACCACCACCACCATCACCGTGGGAACAGCCAACCTCACAGCAGAGAGGACTACGAGCAGGAGCACAATGAACGCAACCGGCACCACAGGCACCACCAGCATATTCCAGCAAGGACGCGCCACGCTGATCACAAACCTGTACACAATCATCACAACTACCACCACCAACATGGAAGAGACAGGGACAGAGACAGACAGAAGGACAGTGAAAGAGACCGGGATCGAGACCGGGATCGGAATAGAGACAGAGATGGAAAACAGTGGCACAGGACTTCCTACATACACTAGTGAGAGTTGTTTCTACTGTCAGTAGGTGCGTGGCTTTACATTACTCAACTTATAATGCACTAATGGATGGTAGAATGAGCCATCTTTTCTTCTCATCATTTCTGCCTTTTTAAGATTTTTTATTATTACTATTTTATTGCTAGACCTTTTCAAAATGTAGAGCAGGTAGCTCAGTGGGATACGGAGTTGTGCTACCAATATGTAGAACTGGGATTGATTCCCGGCCACACTACCTGTCTGTGTCCTTGGACAAGACATGTTATCTGCATTGTCCCAGTCCACCCAGCTGTAAATGGGTACCAGCCTTGGCTGGGGGCGTAACCCGCGCTGGACTGGCGTCCCATCGAGGGGGAATTGTAGACTCTCATCCGCTTCACGCTACAAAATCTGGGGATCAGTACCGGCACCAGTGGGCCTCAGGGCCAACATAGGACTTATTTCTTTCTTATTTTCAAAACCCTTTCATTTTATTAACAAAAACACTTTTTTTATTTACTTTTGTGGTTATATTTTTGTCTGTCCTATAATCATCAAATCAACATGGATATACAGTACTTATGTGCATTTTTCGCACAATCGATCAGGCAACAATCTTATCTGTATACATTTTGTAAAGTTTCCATTTTGCCGTATTCATGACAAAGAATGTATTGCATCATTTTTATTTCTACTGAGTTACTAGTTTTTTCTTCTGAAATTGTTAAAGGATGAGTTTGGGTTGTTTTTTTAGTTGTTTTTTTTGGTTTTGGTTTTTTGGTATAACCCTAGTGATAACAAAACGTTAGCAATCTGGCGTCTGAGTGCTCTACTCACCTTTGATGGTTGCTTCATTTGTGAGAAACCATTTTTTGAAAAATTTATATTACAAGGGAATGAAGGTGTGTGAATGGAGCAGCCGACATCATATGCTCAAAATAGCAATGACATAATGCTAGCAACTTACCTTGTAACCATCGGTACATTAGTGGTACAACAACATCTGAAGAAATATGGCCATGTCAATGTATTTTTTTCAACCCCGCATCAGTCTTGAGGCTCATTTATGTTCAACTTTAACTATGGATATGGACAGAACCTTCTGCCCGTACACTGCATACATTTCATCTATATGTGTGTCCATTTTTCAGTAAGCTTACCGATATGGATGATCTAGTGCAGTAGCACCGGAAATCAGGGGGGCAATACAGCCCCAGTTCAAGCACGACACAACCCTAGCCAAAAGGACACGCTGAAGACAGCCAACAATGGAGGAACATTTTTATGAGATTTTTATATTTTTAATCTTGTCGTAAAGTATTTAATAGCCTCACAGATCTCCTCCGTCTACACCGCTCCTTACACTTTTGTCTCTTTTGCAATAGATACACTATAACGACTTTCTCAACCGTCACCATGTTTGATGTTGTCAGAAACCTACAAAGGGTCTTAACATCCACACCAACATGAAGGACATATGTGGGCAGTGACGTTTATACATTTACTTGTCTCAGCAGTGATATTCATGTCTCTGGGTCCTTGTCCTTTGAGATCAGGAGACACCTGGGAAGACCTTATGGATCCATGAGGGCGCTGGACAGAGGTGTTTGGTGATGCCAATATGTTTGCAGGAGAACGAAGGTCCAAGACTTTAGGGTCCTGGTGCTTCCTGTCTTACTGTATAGTTGTGAGACTTGGATGCTAACCAGTGACCTAAGGCGATGACTAGATGTCTTTAGTTCTAGATCTCTTTGGAAGATTCTTGGGGACTGCTGGAATGACTTTGTGACAAAAGCACAGTTAGTTGGGAGAATCAGATGAGGAGTATCACTTGCACTGTGAGTGAACATCAGCTATGACATCTTAGCCATATGGGGCATTTTTCTGGGCATGATTCAGCATGCAAATGCCTCAGTATTGAGGCTCCCAGCGGCTGGAGAAGGCCAAGGGGACTCCCACGCATCACCTGGATGTGGCAAATAGATGGTTACTTTGAGAGGTGGGGATGGACCAGTTGTGGGCCTGGGTGGTTGCCAAGCAGGACCTGGGGTGGTACCATGGTGTGATGGATGCAGCAATGCATGGCATCAGCACATTCGCCCAGACTTGACGGTTACAATGTTTGAAAGGCAAGTATAGATTTACCTACATAAATGGAGCATAATAAAATGAACCTTTAGAAGTTTACTCCAGTCAGTTTGTTTACTGCATGACACAATAAAGTCCCAACACAAATTTCATAATAAGACCAGCAATATATGTTGTAAGTACTCATAAAGTGCGAGAACCTGTTGATAACTATACAATGCAATTGGAAGTTTGGAAAAAGCAAAAAACAGTGAGTTAATTTAGAGATCTACAGGGCTCATCACACTGGGCTGCGAATGGAGCTGAATGGTGGCAACCAGATGGAGACACGAAATTACGAGGAAATAGGCGAATATTGGCCAGGTCGCACCTGCACTCACACTGAAGTGGAGGTGTGACACAATAGCGGATGGCTCATGCCTGACGCACGACACGCACGCGGCATTCGCTCGTCATGTGTGGCACCTCTCGGCGATATTCGGGCCAAAAATGTGGCTGAATATCGAGCGAATGCCGGGCGGCATTCACGGGAGTCTCAAGTGACATTCCCACGCGCCATGAATGAATGCATGAATGAATGCATGAATGACTGAATGAATGACACGTGGGAATGTCGCCGGACACTTGCGTGTGTCATGCAATACATCGTTCAACATTTATACGTGACAATTGAGACATCAGGACCAGACACAGCGTCAGAATTTCAGTTTTGAATGGGTCAAATCAATCGTGGCTGTGCCTTTTCATTATATAAATTAATAGGTGGTTTGCACTGACGTCACGATTTTCCCATGATCCTCTCTGATTCGCTAGTCTCCGCCATCTTGGATGTATAACAACACGGTGGCAACATTGGATTAAGGTGAAAAATGGGAGTTATATGCGCAGTTGTCGGGTGTTCTAACAATTCTTTAGTTTACCTACTGTTAAACAGCGTGAAGGGCCAAAAATCGAAGAATTAAGAACCCGAGCGCCCCCGGGGCTGGGGTTTTTAATGAAATGTTTTTTTTTG
>OMMV01182712.1:0-10249 GCA_900302635.1 Chatrabus melanurus | reverse complement strand
TTTTTTTGGGGGGGGGGGGGGAATAGGCATATCTCAAAGGTGAAAAGAGCACTCAGACATTTGATTGCTAACATTGTTTTAATATGACTCGGGTTGTAAAAATTGACTTGTCCTTTAAATAACACTGAGAAACAACTGTCTTCTGTGGCACACTCACAACTGCCCTCATAGACGCAGATCTCAAAATGCCAACAATTTTATTTTAAACATTAGTGGGGAAATTCCAAAACTATTTTTCTACATGATTCTGAAAGGAAATTATACAATGATTCCTACTTTTCTAAACAGAGTTCAAACATGAACTTGCTTGCATTTGTGTGGAAGCATGAATAATTGTTGTTGACACTGACCTTTGTTATATGCTGGATACTCTATGCATCTTCTTGTGATAAAATATATTGCTTGAATACAATCTCTATGCATTTGTAAATACTTCATAACTGCCTTGATGGTAAATGTGGGAGAACCAGAGAGTCTGTTGTTACACGTGTGTGTGAAAGTCTATATGACTGTGTTCATTTCACAATGATTTGTTGTTGTTTTTTTAACCAAAATCAGAAGTTACTTTTGACACAAAAATAGCATTCTGTTGTTGAAAATCATTAAAATATAAAACAGACTACGTGAACTGAAAATTTATTGGTAGACATTTTTAATGACTGTAATTTTATAATGTATGGTAATAATAACATGGTACAGTGGGGGTATATTGCATTTAATGCCTTGTAAAATATTTATTAAACATAACATTTAGCTTTACAAACTGAACAATTTGTAGTAAATGTAAAAACACATCATTGTCCTAAAATATATTGTAATTTTGAATTCTGGATTATAGCCATGTTCCCATCACTTTCTAAAAAAATAGCACTTCATCTTTAATCAGCGGTAACACAACAAATCAGTAACATACCAAACTTCACTGTGTTGGGGTACGCACCAGATCTTACTATTACAGTCACAAATGACTCCCACCCCACCCATACTACTACAACTACAACAACAACATGAGAACTAAGTGATAAACAACAATAATCACAATAATCTTCAAATTAAAAATGTACAGCATCTTTTTTCAAATAATGAAAATGATAAAAGTTTAGGATTTTCCCACAATATACAATCCGCTATATTTATATTTTGATCAACACTTCAAAATATTTAGCATCCAGTTTAATGAAATACCAACCAGAATTACTGATTGGTTTGGACACAAAGCTGAAATCAAGAAGTCTCCAGTGTTCTGTAAGGGCCAACATACAATGACAAAAAAAAAAAACTTGCAAGGACAGTCTATACTGATCAGAGGAAAGGAGAGGAATGCACTGGCATGTCATTTTTACTGAATTATATACATCAAACATATTTTTCATACTGCAGAGTAGGTTGAACAAAATCTGTTGTCATATTTGTTTTACTCGCTGCAGTTTCATGTTCTCTACCTGCTGTTTTTGGTTAAACTTAGTCATCACAATGTCACAATTAATGGCAAATTTCAAAATTTTTCAACCTGAGATTCTTATTATTATTACTACATGTTTTTTGGGTTCAACATTTTCACTTTAATTGCTCTAGTATTAAGGTAGAACACTTACATCACCATGGCCCAAACAGTTATGCATTGTAATGCTGTGGATCAAGCTAAAATGCTCAGAGTAATAACACTTCTTGTCACCGATTTGTGAAAATGTCTTTAGAAGTGGATGTACATGGGTGCATGTTTACCTCAGTAAATACTAATAAAGCTTTTAAAATGACTGATTACGCAGTTGGCATCTTACTGTACCAACATTGCCATGTTGACACAACGGAACTTTAGTGATTATCATGATACACACCATGGTAATATCTGCACTTCCATGGTATGCTGTATATTAGGGGTGTCACGATATACTGGTAATGACAATAACTGCAATATTTTAAAATGAAATTTTAATATCGTGTTAAAAATTGACATACGATAATACCGTGTAACAAAGGCCAGTTTATGCTACTGTGTTGTGGCGACGCAGAGCCCTCTGCCCTACGCCGTAGTCTGACGCACACCTTCCAAAAATTGTAACTACGCGTCAAAACGATGCAGACCGCAAGGGCTGTAATTGGTCCGCGACACGGCCAGCCTCTGGCCGGCATGAATCAGCTTGCTGTGTGTGTCCTGGTGGTGTATGAATGGTTGCAAATGACATACGAAATACCTGCAGTGCATTTATCCGTCCGTGTCCCACAGTGTGGTATATTCGCCCGTCCTCCGCCTCGATTTGTTCAGTGGACATACAGACGACCTCCGCACGTGTCTCCTCTTTCATTGTCGTCATCACAATTTCAATAAAAACATTTGTTGTTCAATGTTGATCATCTCCAACTGCAAAACCACTGCTTTATATTTTTTTTCTCCTCGCGGTCGAGGTTATTCAGACCCCAGGAACAAAGCCGGAAGGTAAACAAACGATCAACAAGTTCACGCCCCCTTCTGTTCCAGCGGTGAATTGTACAGCGACATGGACCAACTTTTATTTATTTTGTTTATTTATATTTAAATTTTCTATGGATATTGTGATAATATCATTATCGTGAATTTTTTTGGCCACGATAACCGTGTAGTAAAAATCGAATATCGTAACAGCCCTACTGTATATACCATGGTTATATCCGAGGTACCATGGTAATAGCTGAGGTATCCCACTATGTACCATGGTAATATTTGAGGTACCCTGGTATGTACCATTGTAGTACAGTGGTATTAGTATGGTATACCATGGTATGTACAGTTTACCACAGTAAAATTTCTTATAAAATGAAATAAAATTTCTATTTCTATACCGTCCTTTTGTTTTGGTCCTGCCGCTCTGCACTAAGTCATGACAAGTCAATTGTCTATGAGGTGCTCCTTTTGTCTGTTTGTTTGTTTGTTTGTTTGTTTACAACAGAAAGGAGCCATTCATCGACAATCAACTTGTAATGACTTAGGTCACGTTTACACATAGCCGGGTAACTGGGAAAACGGTGATATTTCCATGCGTTTGTGCCTTACGTCTACACGGAAACGGAGGTTTAGCCCACTGAAAAAGATTATTTCGGAAAACTCTGGCCAAAGTGGAGATTTGGGAAAACTTCGTTTTCACGTATTCATATAAACAGGGGGAAACAGAGTTTTATATTCTAACGTCACACATAGGAGTAGCTCCACTTCTCTGTCAAAAGCAACAGGAAGTGACTTGTGTCGGTTATTCGTTGTTGTTGCTTTTTGCAGGATTTTGATTGGCTAACGTGGTTTGAGCTTCTCGTTACACTGCCACCTACAGGTTTGGCATGCTCCTGACTGTGTATTTATGCGGGTTCGTGTAAATGAAAACTTTTTTGGAAACGGAGAGGGGGAAATATCCGTTTCTGAAAATACCCGGCAATGTGTAAACGTGGCCTTAGTGGAGAGAAGTGTAGCCAAACGGGAAGGAGGCTACAAGTGGATAACTACATAATCAGTTATTTTAAAAAGTTTCTTAACATTTACTGATGTAAACATGAGCAAATGGACCTCTGTCGGGATCCTCTCCATGTTACCAGACACTTCTGACATTTTCGCATATTCAGTGGCAACAAGAAGCGGTGTACTTTGAGTGTATTTTAGCTTGTTCCATAGCCTTACATTGTGTAGCCCGTGACAGTGTTAGCGTTCAACGTCAATACTGGTGCAATTAAAATAGTTTTAATAGTTTTAGTCTAAAATAGAGCCTTATCTGAAAAAAATAGTGGAGTTCCCCTTTAAGGAGTAATATAACGTATAGCAAAAGATTAATTGATTGTGGAAGTTTGCAGTTTTTGCACATATCACTTGAAGTATTTTGGAGGAGGTGGACAGTTTCAAGAAAACAAGAGTCTTGTCGTGACATCTGTGAATGGACAGTGTAAATTGAATTGAATGTTGAGATTGGTAGTTATTGCACATAACATTTGTCAGAGGCAGTGAAAGTAAAACTCAAAAGAAAGGTGGCAATTTTGAATCTAATTTGGCTAGAGCTCCTGTCCTGCTAGCTAACTATAGCCCTAACCATTAATGTACCATCTAGTGTAAGTAAAATTGATCAGTTGTCATATTATACAAGATAATTGCAATATTGTAATATTGCCCATATCGGCTGAAGTATTTGCTAGCTAGGTAGGTAGTTAGCATGTAGCACTGCTAATCAAATGCGGACAAACGTGTACAAATAGACCTATACAAACATTTCAGTGGGCTTTGCAGGATGGGATTGTAAATGGAATGTAAGATATGCCCTGAATATTTTTTGAATTCTGAACAATTTTACTCATCCCACTTTTAAAGAGCCCATAGCTGTACACTAAAAATTGATTAGCCCACATTGGACAGAGAACCTGGAACTCCAGCCGCAGGAAGACATTTTTTTTATCCCGATAAAATTACTTTTATGATATTTTCTTGCTTTACGGGGCTAGCATTTCTAAACCTGTTGCTCAATTGTCTTTTTAGATTATTTGATTGTAGGTTACGTAGTTGTTAACAAATCCCATTTTGACCAACAGTCGGAATGACTTTTAAAAAAAGACTCCATATGTTTAACAGATCTTTCTTAAATGTTAATGGTTTCTACACCAGATCCAAACTATTCTTCTAGTTTTGTAAAAAAAAATTTTTTATATATATATCTCAATTGTTTTTTTTTAAGGAACCATCCTAAAATGCCAACAAACCGGTATGGCTGATAACCTAGGCTGAACAATGTAGTAATATTTCAATGAGGAATATACAATATACAAGGTTTCATCAACTAAAGTTACAACATTATTAAGTAAAATGCTCTCCTGATAATAAATCAGTCGCTTGCTTTCATAAAACGCACAATTAAGTAAATCAAGGAGATCTTTCAGAAAGACCCGGCCACAACCTAAGTTGGTTTTATATGCAATTCATGCCAGTTCATCATCCATTTCCATCTGCACTGAAATTCCTTTCATTTCATAACAGACTGCAGAAATTTTGGCCATACAAATGAAAACACCACTGACTGTCAGACGGAGTGTTTACAGTGCTTGCCCCTTTTGGATGTTTCTTCTTCATCACAGAGTTAGAACAGGCTCCGGATTCTCTTCTTCTGCATTTCCTACCAATTTCGAGGTATCAACCACATCAGGCTGGGAGCGCTCATTGTTGAAGAAGAGCGGATTGTCAAAGGTGGTTAATTTGCCAGGGATTTGTATGCGAAGTCCAGATTTCTTGAACAGGACAACGCCAATCACTCCGATTAAAATGGCAATCACCCCAACAATGAGCGCAACTGCCCAACGTTTGGGGTGGCGGATATCCAGGATTGAAATGGCTGCACACATTCAAGGAACACGATGACCAGTCAAAACAACAGAACTGTAAGTTTTGGTCACTTAAAAAAATGGGATTTCACTCACCTGGGCTTGTTGAAGGTGTTGATCGTAATACTGAAGTGGGGGAGCGGAAAAACAAAATTTTAGTTTTCAGAAGATCATGTATCACATCACACCAGGCAATGAAGATTTCGCTTCATGAATACTCTATGGAATTTTGTCTACTGATCATGAAAATCATCTTAAAATTTACCTAGCCTTCACCATTTTATAGATAATAAGGATTTTTCCCATCATATTAAGTCTACCAGTACATTGACCACAAAGCCATCTATTTTGGACAGTCCAAGTATGCCTGAGCAAGCACTCAGCACGGGTGCTATGCAAATGTTGTCATAGCTATGCATGGGCATGCTTAGTCAGGTTAGATAAAACACATACTAATACCATGTATCAGGATCATTATATGATTTATTATAATGTGGTCTAATGAGATTTAATTCAATATATTTATTCCATTTTTCTAAATTCTTATGTGATATAACAAACCTGATTTTTTTAAAATTTCAAATCTATTTTTTTTTGTTTGTTTCTTTGTTTTCAGGAAGCAAAACAGTGAAGAAAAATTGTTCTAAGCGACTGGCAACAACAATGAATAAATCCATTTTATCAATTAAATAATTTCAACTAATTAGTTAATTTAATTATTAGTCTTTTTCGCTGCCAAAACAAATGCACCTGCAGTCATTATAAACATTTTTATACTCAACAAAAACAGAACTTTTAATATCAAAGTGAGCAATCTGAATCTAAACATAAAATCAGATTTTTCAGTTGTCAAATAATGTAATTTGTAGGTATTTTACTGACATATTAATACAGAAAAGTTTTTAAAACACATTATACAAGAACACTACAGTGCCTAACATTTTTGCACAGTGTCTTATGTTTGGATGTACTTAGTTTGCACCATCCATACTTGATTAGCCCAGACAGAAGTTGGGGATACAATCACCACCAGCTACGGTAGCCGAGAGAGGCCACAACACTTCCAAATTAAGCAAAAATATATGCTCTGCAAATATCCACAACACAATGGAGGTAGTAGCAATACAAAAAGAGGTTTCTGCCTGGAGGACTTTTATTAACAAATCTTTTAGCGCTCTATTGTCTGTGGGATATAGCACATACTTGGTCAGCAGAGCTGAGTAAATTTATTTATTTACTTTACTGATGATTTTACGTTTGAACAAGCTATATTTTCATGTTTTATTATTTAATTTGCGACGCATTAAACGGTCTGTCAGTAAAAGTCCCATTTTTATGTTGTTAGTGCTTCGATCATGTTGCTATTTGCAATGAGTTTTTTTCCGTGCATCGTGTGAATTTGCAGCAGACACGTTATCAAATGAAATTGTTGCATGTACTGTGGGATATATCTGTTTGTGTTCTCTGTTTTTGCAAGCATTTTCTGAATTTGCAAGACGTTTTTGATGCAACTACCTGTTGTGGAATTGATTCAGGTGTTCTTTTGTATTGGTTTTTTCTGCATTTGCTGGTGTTGTCTTAATCTGAAGTGTTGTGGTCTCTCTACAAACATTAAAATTTCCAAAGGCTGCGAATACTTTTTCCAGGACAAGTAAGTTTTCTGTCTCACCTTTGTGTGTTTTGCAGATATACGGTCTGTTATGATAAAAACGACCTGCTGTCCAGGTTCCATCCGAAGTTTGAATTGCACCATAGGTGTATCCATCACCAGAGTCTGGTTTTTGCCAGTTAGAGTAGTCCATAACTGTTCTATCAAACCACTTCCACTCACCTGTGGATAAAGACATTCACGGTTTTTCTCTTATACACAGGTTATAAATTAAGAGATGCAGCAAATGAATACTGTTTCTTTCTATTTCATAATGGAAGGGAACAAAACACCACTGGTTTGTAGTTGCAGTAAATGTGATTTTACAGTATATCCTTTAAAAGCAGCTACAAAACTGCATTTTTCTCAACATGTGTTTTTGTTGTTGTTTACATTAAGTGTATCTTTTATCTCTCCACCTGTTTCCTGGTATTTTTTATTTTCTCAGTAGAAATTAGGAAATATTTAAGAAATAGCAGGGCACTTGGTAGAGGGCACACCTCCTCCAAGGCCCCAAAACAAATTCCAATCCTTAGTCCACATCAGTGGACCACCACTGTATGAAAATACATTTTTTGTTCAGGAAATCTAAATCAATTTCTGGATCTGGACCAAAGTACACAAATGGATAGACAACCATTGCATTCTAAACACTCACTTTCATCCTGATCACGAACTTGATCCTAATTGATCAGCTTTGTTTTTGATTGATGACTTGTGATCCTGATACTCTCTTGCCTTTGATCATATTCCTGACCTTTGATCCTATTTGGTGGCCTTTGATCCTGGTCATGACCTTGATCCTGATTGATCAGCTTTGTTTTTCATTGATGACCTGTGATCCTGATCTTTGTTCCTTATAACTCATCTTTTATCCTTATATTTGATACTGATTACTCATCTTTGATCATGTTCCTGGCCTTTGATCCCATTTGTTGACCTTTGATCCTGATCACAAACTTGTTCCTGATTCATCAGCTTTGGTTTTTGGTTTTGATTGTTGACATGTGATCCGGACTCTGATCTTTGTTCCTGATAACTCATCTTTTGTCATGTTTGTGACCTTTGATCCTTTTGTTGACCATTTATCCTGGTCATTACCTTGATGCCGATTGATCAGATTTGTTTTTGATTGATAACCTGTGATTCTGATCTTTCTTCCATATAATTCATCTTTAATCCTTAGTTTTGATATTGGCCACTCATATTTGTTGCTCATGTTCCTGACCTTTAATCCTATTTGATGGGCTTTTATCATGATCACTCATCCTTGATACCAATACTTGATCCAGATTACTGAATTTAGATTGTGAACACCGATTGTTTTGACCCTGCAATCTGGATGAAAATAATCAGCATCAAAAATCACCATTAAGGCTCAAAGTCAGGATCTGCCCCTACATATGGATCCACACCAAAATTGAATGGAATCTTCATTGGCCCTTACTCCTCCACCAGGTTTCTTCAAAATTGGATTATTAGTTTTTGCCTAAGCTTCCTAACAAACAAACAATCACACAAACAAACAAATAGACGCTGGTGAGCACATAACTGTATCATATCATATAACTGTACCTTTCTGATTTTTAAAAAGGCCGATCCAAAAAGTACTCTGACTGTCTTCAAATCTTTTTAGATTTGTTTGGATGAATTGTTGCTCATCTGCCGTTTCAATGCTGACGAGGGCCGCACCTTCAAAAAACAAAGCAAGAGATCTCTGTTGACTGGTAAATGTGGTTAAATGGTGAAAAATAACCTTTACCGTCCATACAAATGACTTACTGTGTCTTACACAGCTGGTAGCTGCATCTGACCACTTTTCTCCATTGGGGAAAAAGACATAACAATAATCCTTATATGGTAGCCAGGTGTTTTTCCGGGAAAAAAGTGATACTGGATCTTCAGGGCATTCTCCTGGGATATCACTTGACTCTGTTGGTGGCACATCTGTGAATGACAAACAGTGATGACACAATGTCACTATATTGCATAACAAAACTGATATATTACAGCATTTAACATAACTTATTAGCAAATTAGCTTTAATTTACAGTGGCCGGCTAATCATTAATACCTGTAGACTGCTTACAAACACTGCTCATGGTACGATTGCAGTCAGCTGTTTTCCACTTTCCATTCAAGTCCACATACACACAAGCTCTGTCTCTATGTGGTTCACCAATATACCAGTTGGAAGATGTTAAACGCCAGCCATCAACAAATTTGAAGAACCCGACCTGAAATCAAAGATGGATCAAAATGCTTTCAACTTTATATCACAATTAATCAACTTTTATTTTAAGAAGAAAATGTAAATGCACAACCTGCATGCCAACCAACCAATAAAAATATGTTTGCATAGTGCCCTATAGTCTGCCTGTCTATCTGTGCATGTACATTCCTATGGACAATATACCATAATTTAGGAATGACTTCTCATACAAGTTTAAATTTGGTGTCAAATCATTTGCACATCTACGTTTCTATAGACTCTAATACAGAGGTCACTAACCCTGCTCCTGCACAAACTTTTTCACAACAATTGTATTGTAAATCAAGAAAATATTTGAATGTCATACAGTGCATCCGGAAAGTATTCACACCCTTGGGCTTTTACACAATTTAATAGCTTTATGCCATTAAGAACACAAAAAAATAATTCAGGCTTCTCTATATAAAAATTTCAAGTGAGGGAAGCCAACAAGACACCCATGACAACTCTGATGAAGTTACAGGCTTCTCTGGCTGTGATTGGAGAAATTGCAGATAGTGCAAGTTTTGCATTTTGCATCGCCAGTAACACAACATCATAGTGGAGTGGAGCAGAGAAAGGTATTCTTCAAAAGTAGACTTCAAAGTTCAGCTACAGTTTTCCAGAAGGCACATGGGAGATGCAAGCCCAGATTTGATCTGTTTTGTTGTATGAAAATCCTTCTCTGCTCCACTCCACTATTAAGTGGTGAGTGGTGATGCAAAATGCAAAACTTGCACTATCTGCAATTTATCCTGTCACAGCCAGAGAAGTATGTAACTCCTTCAGAGTTGTTATAAATATCTTGTTGGCTTCCCTCACTCGTCTCCTTCTTGCACGGTCACTTAATTTCTGAGAGCTGCCTACTTGACACAGGTTTACCATAGACTACCATAGTGTTTGTATTTCTTCATAATTGATGTGAATGAAGTCCAAGACATATTCAGTAACTTGGAAATGTTCATGTATCCATCCCCTGACTTGTCTATAGAAAAGTGGCTGTAAAACTGATGATTTACTTGTGTTAT
>OMMV01182710.1:0-11133 GCA_900302635.1 Chatrabus melanurus | reverse complement strand
CCAATAGCCTAACTCAAATAAGCAACTCAGGGTCACCACAGCATATCTGATATGGATCTACATGTTGATTTGGCACAGGTTTTGCAGCAGATGCTCTTCCTGACACACCTCCACATTACATGGAGAATGGGTAGGGGTGGCCTTGAACCGGAAACCTTCTACTTTGATAGCGATCGCACTTAACCGCCTGGCTTAGATATTTTGGCTTAGATATTTTTACCTAATTTATATCAAATTGTAGAGATTTGTTTTCAGTTTGAGTTCAAAGAGGATAATTTTAGAAATTTTAATATAGAGAAGCCTGATTTTTTTTCTTCAAAATGCCATAAAGAATTTAAAATATGAAAAAGCCCATGGGGATGAATACTTTTGCAAGGCACTGTATATTAAGTTATAAATAATATACAGTTAGTATATGGTTTGCTTGTTATTTTTCAAATGGTTTATGTGCCATTAAAGGTTTTGCACAGTATTTTATGTCACAGAAGTCTTAAACAAGCTGTTTTAGACTGAAATATTGCTGATAGTTGGGTACAGTCTCCAAGCATGTAATTGTGGGACTTGTTAATCATAAAAACCTCAGGCCAGATCTGGGACCATGTGCTGGTGCCGCACCTTGCCACATCTACCACACCAGGGAACCACCTTGGGTCCTGAATGGCAACCACCCAGGCAGACAACCGCTCCATCCCCACCCCAACCATATTTAACTGTAAAAGTTAAATGAAAGCTGATTTTACACATTAGAACTACTAAAAAGTAATTTATTTTTTGCCTTTTGTGGCTTTGATTCTTCTAAGAGGTCCTGCTATTTTTTTTATTTTTTTAAATTTTGGTAGGTCACTAACTAATTTCCTCATGTGACCTTCTTTTGTGCTGGAGTGACCTCCGCAGCCGTCAGAGCTTACACAATGCATGCCAGGACACTGACGAGGGAACAAGTCAGAGTGGAAAAGATGGGAGGAGAGCACAGAGAGACACAGGGAGGATCTGTGTGTGGTTGTGGGTAACATTTGAAGACTACAATGAAAGAACGGGCATAGTATGCCTGTTCTTTCATTGTAGTCTTCATTTATAAACCGTGTGATAAAAAAAAAAAAAATTCATTCCCTCCTGGTGTCTCGCCTTTGTTTTTCAGATTGTGACTCTCACTGTAAAGCCTCCAAAGGAAAGATGAAGATCACCATGAAGAAATACTGCAAAAAAGACTACGGTGAGTCCAGCGTGCAGGAATTTGTGCCGTCACACGTCATGACAGGCAAGAGGTCAAATGTCTCAATCAGATCTGACAAAGCCGATCCACACCCCATGCTGCTCGATATGTTACACTACAGTGACAGATCGCTTACACGGCCTCAGGCCTCATCCGCCAATACGGTTGTATTTGAAGAGCTCTTTTCCAAAATGCTATAAATCCATTTTAACTGTTTTGAGAAAAATTACATTTTCTACCCAGACCCACTGATCATACCAACATTCATTTTATCCTGTGAAACCTGTTTATTGGCACAGTCTGAACATGTTCAACAATAACTGGCAAATCAAACAACAATGTTGGTGAATTTAAATCCAAAGTTTATTAAGCTTTCAAACACACTAAACTGATGTTTGCCATCCATGAAAACAGATATTTTCAGCAAAACTGTCCAGATTTAACTGAACTTTTGGGTCCGATAAAAGATCAAACTCACTAATAAGACATGATTGCGTTTGTTCATTGGCACGTTTTTGTATAAAGTTCATGTTTTCAGCTCAAACAACCAGCATTTACAACTGTTGGTCAGCAGGTAACATTTATCACAATTGGTCCAAATAAGGCAGATTGTGTGCCAGCTGAAAATCAAGAAATCATTTTGTACTGAGTTGCATCATTATGGTCACGGAACCTAAAGCTAAAAAAACAAACAAAAAAAAAACTGCCCTCTACATCCTCGTTAAATAAGCATGTCACAACCATGACTTTTGTTTGCACGTCAGAGGTACAAAATGCTGGCAAGTTGCCAGTTTGTTTAGCCTAAATCATTGGCGTATTATTGACAATTTTAGTGTTTTGCCACTTCAGTGCTAATATCAACCATTAACCATTTAGAATATGACCTGAGATGCAACAAAAAATAAGAGTTAATAAGAATGCTCTGTCCACTCCAATTATTTGGTAAAAGTATTTTCATAATTTATAAATCCGCAATAATCATATTATGTTGCTTATTAAACCACAAAAGATGGAGTGCAGCTGCAATCTATTGTAATATCTACTAATGTAATAGCAATCTGATAAATGCATTTATGCAGGCGCTGAAATGGCATTGGTAAAACCATATACCGGTACTTGTTTTAAAGCCCCCGTCAGACAGGAAACTCACAAAGGTGCCCTTGAGCACCAACTTGCTCCCGGTGTGGAGTTGAGCACTTTGCATGGCAGCACCCGGACATTGGTGTGTGAGCGTGTGAATGTGAAGCATCGCTGGAAAGCGCTTGGAGCATCTGCATCTGATGGAAAAGTGTTATATAAACACAGTCCATTTCCCATTTATTACCTCCGCCAAGGAAGGTAATGTTTTCGGTGTTTGTCTGCTTGTTAGCAGGATTACACAAAAACTGCAAAATTGATTTTCTTGAAACTTTGCAAAAGGGTGAGGTTATGGGCCAAAGAGGAAACCATTACCTTTTGGAGGGGATCCAATTAAGGGGGCGGATCCAGGGGATTTTATTTTTACTTAAATGATTAAACTTTTATGGTACCTCGTACCATCAAGTGATTACACTTTTGTTGCGTTCATGCCATCAGAAATAAATATTGTTTGCTCACAGAATATGTGAAAAAACAGAGTTGCAGGGTTCTAGCCCACTGTGTTATCTTACACTCACCAAATATATATGTGTTATCTTACACTCACCAGCTCGTCCTATCTCGTAATGTTAAAGAAAGTGAAAAAAAGTTCCTATTTTTTTTTCTCCCTCAAATTTCTCTTTATGGAACCTGTGGTTAAAATATGTGCTTACGTCTTGCTGGAGGTACAGTATGTGTTCTTGGAGCACTTATTGTTATTGATATGAGTTTATTAATATATTATGATATCTTATATTAACTCTGAAACCAAAAAGTCAAATGTGGAACATTCTTATACTTGTAACTTTCAGACAGTGGGGTTTTTAATTTTAATACAAACTATCCCAAAATATAGTTTTACACTCACCAACATGGCAAATGATCCATTACACACAATTAATCTTGTCATTATACCGTAAATCTTCTGTAAACTAAACAACAATTGTCTGCACACCCAAAAAACATTTGATGTTGATGCACAACTTTATAGAATGTGTATTTGCAGGATTTTTACCCTTTAAACAAAGTAAATGGACTGCATTTCTATAGTGCTTTTCTGTCTGTAGACACTCAAAGTGCTTTACATTGTTGCCACACATTCACCCACTCACGTCAGCGTGCTGCACACCATCCTCCAGTGAATCGTATGAGTGACAACTTTGATTTTTCTTTATTAAAATAGTAACTATAGTAGACTAGACGCCAAAGCTGTACCATTATTAAGTTTCAGAATGTACTCTTAGTGTCGATCAGCAATTCAGTAATTGATTTAAAGGGCTATTTAATGGACATTTGTGTATTAACTAGTTTCAGTAAAGCAGTGATTCACAAACATTTTCTTTGGGGCCTGATTTTAGAAGGTGAAAATTAGTCATGCCCCCTTCCCAAAACTAGGGAAGTCCTATACAGGCCCTGAGGCCCATCGGACTGACGGTGATCCTCAGATACCGTAGCATGAAGCAGATGAGAGTCCAGGACTTCCCCCTGGATGGGACGCTAGTCCATTGCAGGTTATTTACTCAGTCAAGGCCGGTACCCATTTACAGCTGGATGGACTGGAACGATGCAGGTGAAGTGTCTTCCCCGAGGACATAGAAATGTAGCTTAGAATTGAACCCTGGTCTATGTATTGGTAGTCCAACTCCTAGCCCACAGAACCACTTGCTCTACACTATAGATAGAGTGATTTAATATTTATTAAATGTTAGTTATTAATATTATGGAAAATAGCAACAAAAATTGCACATTCCAATTGATTTTATTTATTTATTTATTATTATTTATTTATTTAATAATGTTACCATTATTAAGTTTATAAAGCATTTGATTTTTAAAATAATTATAATAACATAATTGTTTTTAATAATAATATTTTTTATTACTAATTTCATTTTTTTTTAAATAGTCTTATTTTTCTGCAGTCATCTGCACTCCATCTGCAATAACTTTGCGCTCCCCAGCCACAGCCGCCCCACTGTACTAAAGGTTTGCACCATTAGCTCTGCTCAAATTCTTCCCCGGTTTTGATGTGTTTCAAAGTTGAAAAGGTTGCAGCTCATTCAAAATCAACATTCATTTCATCAGTGTGTCAGAAACATCGCTTTATTCACTTTAAACTTTGGCCAAATATATTTTTATTCCCTCTTACCATTGTACAGAGAGTAAATCAAGGCATTTGTTTTATTTAATCAGAAGCCAAATACAGCCATTATTCATATTTCCATTTATTTAAATCTCAATAATCAGAGCTGAGACGGACCCTGCACCTATAAATCAGTCAGGCTGGTTCAAGCAAAGCGGGCGCTTTCCCTTGGTTTTGTCTGAAGTTCCTCTAAAAAATCTGGAAGCAGATGATTGGGCCTGAGCCGTGCGGCGGCAGGATGGCAGGCATCATTGCTTAGCATGCATTCCCTTTGCCTCGCTCCGATTCATTTCTCAGGCCTGTCGCCTTGCTTTTGTGGGCCTTCAGAGTCTCTCTGTTCTTCGGGGGCCGCAACCCCCATGTGTGAGTGGTGATGCGGGCCCCCGGGGGTCACGGGAAGAGGCCCCTCTGTTTAAACACAGTTGTGCACTCCGCCTGAGCATTCCACAGGGCACAAACAGGTGGGAAATTAGGCAGACGGTGACGGATTACCACCCCGGGGAGAAAGAAATATGTTATGTTTATTCAATTTTTGTTTTTCATCACTGTCGTAGCTACGGAGACGGTGCACACAAAGGGGTTATATTCTCCCCTGATGCCCTCCTCGGCACACACGTACCCTCCCTCGCTGTGCCACCAGGAGAACAATGAATCAAAGGGCCGCGTGTTTACCAACGCTCTGGGATAGCGCACAAAAGCAGGGCCTCCCAGCTTCCTTGAACACCCCTCTGTGCTCACCCAAGGGTAACAGGTCCCTGATCATTCACTCAGCTGATAACCAGACAGGACAGGGGCCTCACTGCACTAATTAAGCAGGCTCTAATTTCATTAGCCCTTGCTTGTTGGTGTTCGACAGTGTCAAGTCACAGCACGCTGCCCAAAGTCGATAAACTCAGTGGGAACTTTTGCTGTGAGGAAATCTTCATCTGCATTCATTCTACAAGTGCAGGACCATCATGCACTTTTCTGTTCCTCTCACAAAACTGTCTTCTCCATCACCAGGGCTCATGCACTATTTACTCTGACCCTGTGTTCCCATTCCAGCTCTAGTGTCTATTTAGCTCAAAGTAGCAAAAGGCGTGTTTTTGTGTGTGTAAATACACTGCTGAGACTGAGAACACACTTGAGAGGGGGAAAAAAAGAGACACAAAGATGGTGCTGGATGCTGAAGCTCAACTCGGTCCATGGAGTTCACAGCGGCAATTTGTTAGACGCAGAGACGAGTGCTATCGCCGCTGGATTCTCACGGTGGGAAGTTGGATGCGGCTCTGGGAGCAAAACCCGGGTAGCTCGTGAGGTCGGAACATATCCCGGCTCTCCTGGAAGTTTCTCTGTGGCTGGGAAGACAAATGGAGGCCCCTCCTTCTCCTCACACGCCCTTTATCTGTCTGGATGAAGGAGAGCGCTGCAGCCCAGAGGCACATAATGAATGGCAGCGCAGTAAGAGCGCCATCAACTCAAACCAGGAAGCTTTTTCCTGAAAACTGCAACCAAGAAAGAAACTACTAACGAGCTGAAATATACTCAAAAAATATATGTTTTCATTCCCATTTTTGATGCATTGAGGTCAAATATCTAAGATTTCTTCGATGCAAACGAAAGGCTTATTTCTCTCTCTCTCTCAAAAAAAATCACAAATTTGTTAACATCTGTGTTAGTGGGAACATCCACCTGGCAGTTGTGGCATATCAAGATGCTGAATAAACAGCATGATTATTGCACACGTGTACCTGGCACAGTGATGGGCACAGTTCAGCTAATCTGCTAAAAGCTAATTAGCAAAGCTGACTTTTTCATTAGTGGATGATTTTTTCAGCTAACTTTGAAAACCATTAGCGGACCAATTAGCTTCTACTAAATATAGTTCCACTGTCTTTAAGTCACCCTGAGATGGACTAGCAGCCTGTCCAGGGTGTACCTCGCCTCTCGCCCAGTGGCCGCTCGGATAGGCTCCAGCACCCCCGTGACCCTTAACTGGAATAAGTAGGTTTAGAAAATGAATGAATGAATAACTTTAAGTTAGCTAACATTTTTTTGACTAAAGTTTAATGGTCAAAAATGTTTGTAAACCCTAAACTCATACAAGTTTGTTACTGTTGGAGCTTATACACGAATCGAATAAGCGAAATCGACACATCGCATGAAGGCAACAAGCATTACCTCGAGGAGATGGAGGAGCAGGAGGTCAAACTAGAGTAAATGCATTAATTAAATTATTAAAATAAATTTTCATGTACCCATGACCCTTAATTGGAGTAAGCGGATATAGAAAATGAATGAATTTCCATGTGTATTTTTTTATTTTTTTTTAACATTTCTTATTTGTTTAATACTTTCTATACTGTGAATAAACTGTATGTTGAATGAAGCTACTGTTCAATTTCATTTGTTCAATTATTTATGTACATCTTGCTCACCATCTGATCTTGGCATGCTAAACCTTTTTGGGAACCTCCATGTTTACGCGTCAACATATTAAAATTTCAGCTGTTTAGGTCTGTTTTCAGGGTTTTAGAGCCAACAAAACCAAGCCGAACCTAAATTCACATAATAAAAGTTAGCAGTTGGCAGTTATCAGTAGCTTCAGCTAAATATTTTAGCGGTTTATCGGTTTAGGGTTATCACAGTTAACTTTTCAGAGAGTGGATTAGCGGTTATCGAAGCTAACTTTTTGGTTAGATGCGCCCACCACTAGCCTTGGACAATAAAAGGCCACTTTTAAAAAGTGCAGTTCACCATTCACACCATTTAAGATGAAATCTCACAACCGAGAGGCAAATATCCTTCTTCCCCAGCAAAGACACTTCAGTGTTAATAGAACATTCCGAAACCCTCCGGCTGAAGCACTTCTCTTCAAGCACAGATTAGCTCCGGTGCCGTTGAGGTGCTTGGCCTCCTGTTGTAATCACATTGATGAAATAATTGCTCCTTGGTCTGACAGAGAAATCCGTGCAGGGGATCGTCTGCAAAGGGAGTTTTACGCATTTCCTGGTATTACAACATGTGCTTAAAGTAGCGCCGAATAGTTACCAGGTTCAGTGTGTTCAGATAGACCAATTTGAATCGTTTCAGGCATTTTATTGTTAACAGATGAGCCGTTTTCTATGAAAATTCACAAAATACACCCCAGTCTCTGCCGCTTCTTGAACCTGAAGAGAAAGCGTTGGATACGTTCTTGCAGTATATCTGCTTGCAGATGTTGGCTGCTGGTAAATACTGTGTTCAAATAAAGAACACTATAGCAACTGTTGCTGTTATACCAGTATGTTAGGGAGTGTTGCAATGAAAGTTCAGGCGTGACATGAACTAATACACAATGTAATATAATACAATATCTGGCTCACGTTTCAACTTTTTACGCTTTTGTAAAACATTACTACAGATCTAGATAGAGCCAGAGGACTCAGAGATAAGAATGTTCTGAGGAGATTTTACACAACAGTGGCTCGTATCACAGTGTGGATCTAGTACCTGATTTGTATTGGTACTATGCATACTTCCACCAGAGGGCCTAATATTAAAAGTACCTGGGCCTTTTTTTACTCCCTCCTACAAAGAGTCTACATTTAGGACAGCATGATGCCACATGTGACAAGTGTGCTTTTTTTCCAAAACAGATTACTGGTTCAAGGCCACCCATACCCATCCTCCAGGTATCAACATACAGATCCATATTGCACCTGCTGTGGTGACCCTCAGCAAAAGGGAGAAGCCAAAAGAAATTACTTATTTACAAAGGTTGTACATTTGGTGGTCCAAGGTACCAAACGGGTGGAGTTTGCACCACTAAAGTACAGTATATGTTCAGGTGGTATTACCGTTTGTAAAAAAGTAGTACTATGTTTGATTTGTCATGGCATCTCTATTAGTTTTCACCAACAAATGGCAGAGTTATTCTTAATTATAGAGAGAAATCCATGTTCAAATCACACTGGAGCAGACATGTACACCCTGCTGAGCATTTACGGTCTCTGCTGATTCCCGTTCACTGCTTTCCAAATTTATATGGAAGCCTGCACAGACATGTTGTGTCAGTATTTCTTACATCTCAGGTCAGGTCTGAGAGCATGTGCTGGTGCCGCGTGTCGCCGCATCCATCACACTGTGGAACCGCCTTGGGCCCTGAATGGCAACCACCCAGCCAGACAACCGGAGTGCCATCGGCCTTTTCCAGTTGCTGGGGTCCTCAATACTGAGGCACCTGTGTCCTGGGTCATGCACAGAGAAATGTGCCACATGGCCAAAAATATTGTAGCTGATGTTCCCTCACAATGCAAGTGATACTCGTCATCTGATTCTCCCTAAGTAACCACTCGTTTGACATAAAGTCTTTCCAGTGGTACACAAGGATCCTCCAAAGAGACCTGTTACTAAAGACATCCAGTCGTCACCTTAGATCACTGGTTAATGTTCATGTCTCACAACCATACAGTAAGACAGGAAGCACCAGGACCCTAAAGACTTGGACCTTCATTCTCCTGCAAAGGATCACAAAACACCTCTGTCCAGAGATCTCATGACTCCATAAGCGCTTCCCCGGAGTCTCTCAGTCTCAAGGTCTGAGGACCCAGAGACATGAACGTCACTGCAGAAATAAGTGAATTTCTCTACAAGTTTGGCAGTTCCATGTGGGAAAGATCAGGCTAGGTCTGGGTGCATGCACTGCTCCCATGCGTTGCTGCATCCACCACACTACAGAGCCACTTTGGGTCCTGAATGGCAAACATCCAGGAGGCCAGTCCATCCCCACATGCCATCTGCAGCCAGGTGAAAAGCGGGCATGCCCTTGGCCTTTTCTAGTTGCTGGGGTCCTCAACACTGAAGCACCTGCGTGCTAGAAAGAAGCATGTCACATGGCCAAAATGTCATATCTGACGTTCCATCACGATACAAGTGATACATCTCATCTAAATCTCCCTAAGTCACTGTTTGTTTCAGACAAAGTCATTCCAGTGGTACCCGAGAGTCCTAATACCAAAGACATCCAGTCACCTTAGGTCACTGGTTTGCCTCCAAGTCTAACCATAACCATTTACAATTGAGGGTCTAGTAGTTCCTGGTAAGATCTCGTCCCAGTGGTGGAAAACCACTTGTGTGTGAGTGTATGGTTCTCGATTTTATAACTCCAGCTTTTCTCTTCTTCACCAGCTGTGCAAGTTCACGTTCTAAAAGGAGACAAGGCAGGGGAGTGGTGGAAATTCACCGTCAACATCATCTCAGTTTACAAGCAAGGTGAGCACCGCATCCGACGTGGGGACCAGCTGCTGTGGGTGCGCGCCAAGGATGTGGCATGCAAATGCCCCAAGATCAAGCCTGGGAGGAAGTACCTGCTGCTGGGAACAGACGATGATTCTCCCGGGCAGAGCGGCGTGGTGGCAGACAAGGGAAGCCTGCTCATCCCCTGGAAGGACCTGTGGGGCCGCAGGCTCCGGAAGTTCCAACAGCGTGACAAGAGGGGGAAGTGCTAAAAGAGGACGGAGAGGAGTGGGGAGAGGTGGAGGCAAAATAGTGGCTCCACTGGGATGAATGCAGAAGAAGAGGAGAGGATGAATGAAAAGATGAACTGGAAGTATAAAAGAGAGACGGGGGGAGGGTGAATGACAGTGCTGCTGCTCTAAGTTGGAGCAAAGAGTTTAGTGTTATTAGGAACTTTTGTGAAGGAGCTTATTCTACAGTTGTTCTGCTTCTGTTTGTATTTCAAAGTTCATTTTGTTGTGAAATTGCAGAGTTTGCACCTAAAGTTACAGATATATCACATCCTGACTATTGAACCCATGATGGTATTGCTTTTATAAGTCCCTTGTTCAATTGTTTCAAAAAGCATTGCATCGACTGCATCAACATTTTGTCTTTTTTTAAAGATCGGTTTGTTCTGTGCTAGTGTAAATCATTATCTCGTAAACTGAGAAACGATGTCACTCATGTATGGTAAGCTGCTCTTCCAACTTGCCAAGCCTTTGATTAACCTTAAAGAGCCGAAAGCGAACTATGACACCGAACGAGAAAGTAAAACAACCAGTGCCATTTTTACCCAAGAGCTCCCTGCTCATACGTGAGTGTTACCTCAGCGAAACAAACTCTACTTCAAAATGCCATAACGACAATGATGCATTCATAGTGCTCATTACAAGCCAGTCTTTGCTCAGTGCTTCTTCAAACATCAGCGGTTTACTGCGGTTGTGACCTCTGCAATGTAAAGTAACCATATGTGCATACATAGGCATTATTTTTGGTAGATGATGCCATAGCATTGACTAGATGTAGAGTAGACACGTCAACTGTGCACTTATTTTTATTAGCCAGAAGTTCTAGAACATATGAAATATGTTCTCTTTTTTCTTTTTCTTTTTTGAGTGGCATCCAAATTAATTACAACACTATATGATGCAAACAGCTGTATAGTTAAAAGCCTGGTCGACATAACTGTGTTTGTTCTGTTTGAACTGACATATCTGGTTAACAGAAACAAGTGGGAACTGGGAAAAAAAATTTCTTTAGTGCATGGCCTGCTACTTTGCAACCGCCCCCAAGCTGGGTTTTGGACTGTTTGTGCCATCTTTATTTTGGTGTCAAATTATTCCCAACATGCAAAATAATTTATCTTCTGATTTACATCACTGTGGGTTGAAAAATAGATATTCAACTGTGATTTTTTTTGGGG
>OMMV01182707.1:0-10802 GCA_900302635.1 Chatrabus melanurus | reverse complement strand
GCGATGTGTACATTTATTTGTGTTTTGCAGCTTAACCGTTGTGAAATAATCACCATATAACGTTTAATCTGTCTGATTAGCAGTTTGGTTAAAGCACGATCGCCGCGCTCTCTGTCCGCACACTTTTTCACTCACGCCGACGTTCTCTCTGCAGCCATGAAAAAAAAGAGAAATAATCCGTACTTACTCCGCTGTATATGCTGCTGGCACAGGATCAGGGTGTTTATCTGTGGGTCCTTTCTGTCCAACAAAATGAAGGCTACAAATATATGTGCCTTTTTAAATATTTTCGATCCCAAAGCCACGTCGCCCACAAGCATAGATCCATAATTTGCACTTCTCCAAGTTTCGGTGTGGCTTAGGAAAACGAATAAAAAGACATTTCCATGTAGTTTCGATCTTGATAACGTGAATCGCTCCTGCAATCTCCGTAACAATTCAAAATAACCGCTGGGTAATTCGTGGGAACTGCTGTTTGAAATCGGCGCTCTTTCACCTAGTGGTCTAAGATGGCGGTGCCGGTAGTTGCCAGGGAAGTGACGCGGGTGTGACAGTGCGACCTAGGAATAATTTTAGGCGCACCCTTACAAATTTATGTCGCACTGTAGAGCTCTGAGCTGTACAGAATAATTAGCTGCCTTGAAAGTTTGCGTTCAGTAGTAATTACAGCCGGTACTGGGGCTTGTTTTCTCATATGTCAACGATGAGCAGAACTACATTTGAGGCACAACTCTAAATATAAAATTGTATTTTTTTATTGTAGTTTTTGCAAGTTTTGTTCACAAATTAATAACTGTTGTAAAGATGTAAAATGTGGAAAAAACAAACGGAAAAGCCTCTAATCTGGATAAGAAAATACTGTGACTAGCTGATTCTGCTGAAGCATTACATAAAGGTGGCCCTGTTTTGTTTTTTTTCCCCAGATTCCAGATTTTTCCAGATTCTTGCTGACACATCCATTTATTTTTCATGAAGAGGTACAGTTCAAAGTAACAGTTTTGCAGGGTGGAGATGCGCGCCAATAACCCAGCCCTGTTGCCTTTCTGGTTTCCTAAAAGCTGGTTATAGTACGGCAGACATGTGGATCCACAGGGGACTAATTTATGACAGTTGTCGCCTTGGCCAGATAAGCTAGTCAGGGACCTCTCCAGTCACTGTGAGTGGGACCATTCAGTGCCCCAATGGGGATAGGCTTTAATGTTTCCCCACCGTGGAGCCTGTGTGGCATCAGTGGTCAGAAATGTCGCCTGTAAGCCTCTGTTTGAAAGTCACCATGTGTTGCCATGGAGAGGACAGCCTGTTGCATATGGAAAGCTTATGACAGTTGTGCTGTGCATCTTTTCCAGAGCTGTGTTTTGAGAGCGGTGAATTGCTTCTTTTTTGTAATTGGATTTGTTTATAGTGAATTGTGACAACTAGTTGAATAGATGGATGAATAAAGAAGATAAACAAATGTAACAAATGTGCTTAGTGTTTTTCAGTATGCACTGGTTTTGTTGAAGCATTACGTACAGGTGGCCCTGTTTTTTGTTTTTTTTCTAGATACTAATAGTCGAAGAGAGCAGGAATCTGCCACCAAATATTACTTTTACTGTTTACAATTTTAACATTTTGAGGAATGTTAACTATATTAGGATAGCCACGAACAACTATTTTCTATTGATTAATCTGACTATTTTACCAAATAGTTGATTAATCCAAATGATTCATTTTCTTCCTAAACAGTGGTTTCATTCGCTACTGTCGGCCATCATCTATATCAGGATACTTCACAAAATTCGACGTTAACTTCTTTCTTTCCACAGCACCTCTACAATAACATGCATAAAAAAAAAAGAAGAAACTAGCGGACATTAGAATTTTTTTTTTTTTTTTTTTTTTTTTTTTTAAATGCAGAGTGGATTCATTAACGGCTTTAATCCACTCAGAAAGGACACAGATAAATCTGAGGCAGGAATCAAAACATCAGTGCACTTTATTTCATCAATACTGACTGAGTGAATATGAAACCCATTCAGTGGTTTGCAACTGAAAACTTTATTTAATAACTGCGGAAAACATTTGTCTGAAAAGAACTGAACAGAGAGAGTCATTCTTCTTAAGGTTCCAACAAAGTGCGTCAAGAATTCTCAGTGTAATTACTCTGAATGTTCATAAACTACAGGTTTCCATCCATTCTCAATACCCGCTTAATCCAATTAAGGGTCACGGGGGGAGCTGGAGCCTATCCCAGCAGTCATTGGGCGAGAGGCGGGGTACACCCTGGACAGGTCGCCAGTCCATCGCAGGGCCACACATAGACAGACAACTACAGGTTTTGGATCACTTACTTTCGTTGATAATTAGATCATTTTAAAGCTGCTCTTTGCCCTAAAAATCATTCAAATGTCCATTACTTTCTTCTCTTTATGCGTGTTCCTGCAGAGGTGCTGCTGGAAGACAAAAAAGTTACCATAGCACTGTGTGAAGTAGCCTGATAATGGTGACGGCCTATGCTACCTAATGAAACCACTAAATAATAAACATGAATAGACAGTACTTAGGGTGGTTTTGCTTTTGTCTGGCGGCCCATCATCCAGAATTGCACCTGTATGTTTCCTCCTCAGGTGTGATAATTTTTAATCCTGTACTTGACGTCTTCGATCTTTGGGAACTTTAACAGAACCTTGTTAGCACCATTAGCACCAAAGTACGACTCTGCTGCCACCACCATGATTTTTTTTAAAAACTGGAGCCAAGCCAACCAATGATTAGAGCTAGAAACAACTGACGTCACTCCACCCACGCAGTCACGCAGCAACGTCATATTGGAAATCAAAAAGGTAAATTTATAATTTAAAAAAAAATCAGCATCGACTAAAAATATTGATGGTGACGCATTTTCAGCATTGACATAATAGATTGTCGACTAATTGCAGCAACCCTATATCATAGTAAATCTTTTTTTTAAATTTAGTTTTATATGAACCCACCACGGCTTCCACAGCCTACTCTACAACCTAGTAAAGGTAAACAGAAATGGTAGTTCCAGGATGTGTTTGAGGACAGTGTGACAGGGGTCTGAGGTGTGCCGTAGCAATGATGGATGGGTTCAGCGTGGAAGTGGGATTGCATCAAGGATTGGGTCTGAGCCCTTTGTTTACAGTGATGATGGACAGGTTAACAGACAAGATCAGACACAGGTCTCCATGGACTACGATGTTTGCAGATGACGTTGTGATCTGTAGTGAGAGTAGAGAACAGGTTGACACGAGCCTGGAGAGGTGAAGAGGAATAAAAGTCAACAGGAGCAAGACAGAGTACATGAGCATGGTGAAATAGTCATGTTGCAAGGAGTGTAGATGGTGAAGGTAGACGAGTTAAATACTTGGGATCAGCTGTTCAAAGTAATGGAGAGTGTGGTAGAGTGGTGAAGAGAGTGCAGGCAGGGTGGAGTGGGTGGAGAAGAGTGGCAGGAGTCATTTGTGATAGGAGAGTATCTGCAAGGGTGAAAGAGAAAGTTTACAAGACAGGAGTGAGACCAGCTATTTTATGTGAGTTAGAGGTGGTGGCGCAAACAAAAAGACAGGAGGCAGAGCCGAAGATGCTTTGATTTCCCTTGGGAGTGACGAGGAGGGACAGAATTAGAAATGAGCATATCCATGTCCCAACAGTAACGGTTGTCCAACTGCCCCAAACGGGTACAATGTCATGTTGAGCAGGTGAACGTTGTATGCTAATGGGAAGGCAGAGTTGCACAGTTGTGTTGTGCTGCGTTGCTGAACTGATGCGTATGTGTCACATTGTCACACTAAATTGAAAATCAATACATTTTGTACCTTTTCTGATGTGGAATTGGCTTTAGTTTACTTCATTCAGAGGGAGACTGTTGAATATGCCTTACAATTGTACAGTGCCGTGCCCACGTCAGGCAGCATGTCCATTTAAAAAAAAAATATATATATATCTAGATCAATAGATGTATAGAGATGGAACATCTCTAAAACAAACACTTATTTTAATTAACTGGTCTAGATTGATCTGTATCTGTTATCCATGTACTTCACACTGTATGTGCATTTTCAGTGTCAAGTACATGCACACAAATGTGCACACTCACATGTACAAACATATTCACAAATATTACTTCATTTTGCCCAGTACCTCATGTTGCAAGGCATCAATTATTTTTCAGGAACTTCAGTCAAAAATCATGACTTGCATCTGTAGTTCTGTTATAATAATGGTAATATTTTAATTCTCTTCGCAATACCCTTGAATAGATGAATTAAAAAAAAAAAAATCAGCACATAACATAAGGCTGTACTAATAATCAGCTGAATATGTATTTGCACATTTAAAATACACATGGACACAATGCTAATAGCTAATGTCCTCACTAAAAGTTGGACAGGTTCATTCTTTATGGAATGGGACAGAAAAATCATCCAGTGTTACCTGGATTTCAAAGTTATCATAGAGGCCTGACATCAGAGACAGCGCAGGTAGGACAGTTTGGAGACAGTGAGAGAGGTGAGATTGAGATAGTTCAAGTGTGGGATGTGGGGTGTATCAGGAGAAGGATGCTGAGGATGGAGCCGCCAGGCAGGAGGGGAAGTAAAAGGCCAAAGAAGAGGTTTATGGATGTAGTGAGAGAGGACATGCAGGTGTTCAGTGTGACAGAGGACAATGCAGAGGACAGGGTGAGATGGTGTACAAATAATGAATGTTTTTCATTCGTGCAATGGAATACATTCAACTCTGATGGAATGTTCCATTCAACTTGTCTTCCCCTTGTTGAATGGAACTCCATCTTTCAAGGAATGAAAATATTCTTTCCATTACATGAATGGAAAACATTCATTATTTGTTTTATGACACCTAAATAGATCATAGTCGAGGCAAAGTCCATGTGCTATAGATGGCTTCCTAATATCGTGGATGCATTTTTAGAAAAAGGTAGTGGAGTCTTTCATTGGAAAAGTATGGAACCAAAATGAACGGTAAATGGAACCAAATTGCAAGAAAAATGGCATAAATCATACCATGGACTATTTTTCTGTACAATGGGACAATTAATCAATGACACATGACATACAATCCACCAATCAAATGACAAGGATCTATTTAGGTGGTATATAAAGATCTGCTGTGGCGACCCTAACTGGAGCAAAGAAATTTGACATGTTCAAAATTTCTGTGCGACAGCAAAAACTGTTTGTGACCCTAAAAACTGTTTGAGAACTGTTTTGCAACTTTTTACGAACCCTGACAAAACTCAAAAATCGCAACGTTCATCAGCATTCGCCGCTCCGTGAGATACAGGCTTAACATGAAGCAGTGATAACTGTTTCAAAGTCCCGTCTCCACTGCACAGCTGCCCGGTTCAGATCGCTAACAGAGTCACAAGCTGTCGCTTCCTCTCTGAACCTTTCACACGCTTCCAAAATTGGATAAACTTGCGCGGCTTTCTTGTAAACACACAGAAAGAAAATGTATTTTCCAGGTGCTGTGAAGGGAAACGGTTCACTGCATGACAGAGACAGGAATTCAGTTGATTCCCAAAAACTCCAGAGGTTGACGATGCAATGCGATTATTTATTTATTTATTTATTTTTGGGCGTATATACAATAGGGCAAATCTGATCTGGGCAAATGTGTTTTCATGTTCCATATACCACGAAATCGATTCTAACTCGAGAATTGAATCGGATTTGTTTCCGAGAATCGATTTTGGAAATTAAAACCGATTCCCAACACTAGCTTTAGGTAGCTCTCCCCACTCTATACAACCCACAAGTTGAGTCAACGAGGACTTTAAATTGGCACCATGCAAAACCACCTCAGTAATGCACATTTTCACTGTTGGGGAATTGGCTGGATGGCTGCTGGACTGGCGAATGCTCACAGCTCTGTTGTCCTCTCAAACCCCTTCAGCCCAGGGTAAACTGAAACAGCCCAGATTAGTATTAATCCCTCTTAATACCGTGGCTCATAATATAGTCATTAGGTGACTTGAGACTAAGCCATTCCATCTAACTGCTGTGATTTATTAAACACACACAGAGGATTTGCTGTCAGTGCTGGGTGAGTATAAAGTCTAAATACAGTGATATCAACCTATTAATACTGATGAGCTGTGCTGTGAGTGGTTACATTCAAATGAGCGCTTTGCGCACTGAAGCTGGGATGAAATAGGATGACAGAGCTCGGCATAGAATCCTGTTTTCTGGCATTTTGTCTTCATTACTGAGGGTGTTCGACACACACCTCATGTTTTTGAATGAGTATTTTGCCCACAGTTATCTACATTAAAACAAAATGTTTTTTTGTACTTGTCAGAACTATAAGAATGGATGTGTGTAAATTTTTATACCTGATGTAAATTTCATATCAACTGTGAGTTTTGGAAAAGTTAAACAAGTTTTAAGGACATTTGCTTCGTTACTGTCGCCAAGGAGGTAATGTTTTCACCAGTGTTTGTCTGTTTGACTGTTAGCAGGATAACTCAAAAAGTAATAAATGGATTTCAATGTAATTTGGTGAGCAGATTGATAATGATCTGGGGAATAAGTGATTCAATTTTGGAGGTGATCTGGAATATAATCTGGAACTGAGATCCAGAAGAATGTTTAGCACATAACAGCATTTAACTCAAAACGTTGAGAGGATGTGCAGTTGGATAATGTCCTGGAAGATGAGGGATTTTATTTTGAATTTGATCCGGAACATATTTTGGATACAGAAGAGGTTTTAAGCAATATGTGGTCTTGACGGAGGTATACGATCTCTGAGTGCCTTCTAGTTCTGATTGAAATTCTCCTACTGTCTGACTTAAAGGAGAATTCTGACTTTTTTGAACTTTTTTATTGTTAGATCGTTTTGGGTTCAACTTTTGACTTGGGACTAAAAGGACTTTAATTGGTCCAGTATTTACCATATTAGCCCAAATACAAGACCTGTTTTTGGAATAATACTTTTTGAGGACCCAATCTTGTTTTTAAAAAGAAAATAGTTTTATGTGAAAATCATGCTAATAAAAGCACTTTGAAAGAGTAAAAAAAGGGTGAGGTTGCATAAAACGGTAATAAAGTGGTATAAAGTGTAATAAACCATGCAAATTGGCCTACTTTGTCATGTCCTAGTTGTCACTAGCTCACCACTTGTGTAATGATGCAAGATTGACAACGTACTCTCAGGACTTTTCATATGGGTAAACTGCCAAAAAAGTCCTCAGAGATTCCCGTGCTGTGAACATTTTAAAACATTTGGAAAAAATCTGTAACTGTTTCAATGTTCAGAAACAACAGTCCATATTAACAGAGTCTACTGAAAAGCTGTTTGTAGAATGTGGAGAAAGTGCCACTCCAGTTTTTTCTGGTCCGAGGCAGAAGTAAAACGTGGCACGTGACATAATCACTGATCAGATACCAGGGTTTTTTTTTAAACCGGGTGAACATGGGCGCATCACCCCCTTACTTTTCTCCTGCGGCCTCTTACCAAAATACTGATTTAGGCTGAAGCGCCATGCATGCAGTCCTTCTCAAAAGATATTTTACCCGTGAAAATATCACAGCGATACCATAAGACAATGTGGCTGTATGGTATTTTTTTTTCACTACGCAACATCTTGCTGCATAAATGTTGTTTGCTATGCAAACGAGGTAATTGTATCTGTCCGTAACTTATTTGCACCCAGCACCTTGAAGCAGCCCTTGCAATTTTGTTGTACTAGCAGCATTCCTTGTCCTAGTACAATGACAATAAAGGCTTTCTATTTTATTTTATTCTATTCTGTTCATTAGAAATGGTGTAATTACTCCAAAAGTATCAAATCGTGCCGAATAGACAGTCAAAAGCTTTGGTTTGATTAAAGCTGATTCACTAAATCTTTTTCTCGCCTTCTCGTTTCTTCTTCTCGCTGACTGTCGTTTGCGCACTGTTATTGGAGCAGGAAGGCTGCACCTCTATCTGCGGTCAGCACAGAGCACAGTGCATGTTTTGAAAGTACATTAACACATTGCTTCGCATTAAGTGCGCAAGAAATGTATTTTATTAACACAGAACATCAACAGCCTGTATATCACTGTCACAGTGCGATGCCGACACGATAACACGCAGCTCATCCACGATGAAAACTTTGAAAATTTTTTATTTCACTCTCCTTTTCTTCAAATATGCACAAGATGTCTTTCTAACGGATGGCCTATGTGCTGTAAATTTCTTACCGTTGCAGTTTTCACATATGTGAGGCATGCTTGCTTCCACCTCGGAGACTGTGCAGGTGCGGAGCCAGAGGGTCGATGAGTGGGAACGCCCCCCCCTCAGAGTAAAGATTACTTTTGAAGACATTTAGACTTTTTTTTGCACATAACAGTACTGTTAATAATAATAATAATAATGAATATATTTTTAACACCTAAAATGTTCAGCCAATGTTACTCTGAGTGTCCTAGTTTTACTTCTACAATTCTACACTAAGTGGAATTGAGGAACCATATAAAAAAATCTGTTTATTTAACTTTTAAAAATAAATAAAACATAAAGGAGCAACTTGTGGTGCTTAGATTCTGATATTGTGCAACTCTGTTACTTTTACTTCTGTGCACATAATTGGCCTACCATTGGGGACAGATGCATATTATTTACTGGATTGTCATGAAGTGTCACTTTGTGATTGCTAATAAATACTCAGGCTGTTGTGTTTCACCAAATTCTCTCAAATCTTCTCATGAAAGTCTCTGCGAAATTTCTTCAATTTATTGCTCTAAAATGCAGGAAAATGCATTTCAGAGCATCTAGAACCCTCCACCTTCCAGATCCCCGGCTTAAGACTTTGTCACGTCGTGCTGGTAGAAATACCTCAACAATAATGGTGTGGTTACAACGTTCATTAGTTTTTGTCCATTCAAACAGAACTTTTTTCGTGTATGTTCAAATGGAACTATACACCAAATTGACAACAAGCCGACATCAGACGCATGTATGTCTACAAGCCAATCATTGGGGGGGGGGTTGCTGCCCATGGCTGAGCGCATCCCCTTGTTCGAATTGTGACCGGAGTGAAGTCTTTGCTGTGTGTCTCTTCCTGTCTCTATGACTCCATGTTTCCTGTCTCTCTCTGTCACTGTCATAAAGGCTGAAATGCCCAAACATATATTTAAATGGGGAGATGCAGCCTACACAGATGATGTCAGGACATAAGTACATCATGAAAAGTTCTTTAGTCAGACTGCAACATTGCAATGTGACTAAATGGACTAAACTAAGCCGGAATACAAACATGAACCTTGGTTTGGACCTTAGTCCGGACTTTCAGGTGTGAAAACCCCTGAAGATGTCCCATATTTTTCAGATACGTTTCTGAGAAAAAAAGTTATATTCAGGCCAACATGGTAGCTTGATTATTAAAACCATCAGTGGGTAAACGGCTATATAAAGGAATTGTACTGTACAAACAGAAACCACTGCAGTAAAATCCTTCTCCTGGCCACTGAATATGCTAAAATATCGTTAGATATGTCAGGAATCATGGGCCGTTTCTCTGCAGAGGTACACGTGCATATTTATCTCAGTAAATGTAATGAAAAGTTCTAAAACCGCTGATTAGGAAGACTGCTCCTTATCTCAGTATTTGTCTGCAGCAGTCCAGTAAAAGTTTGAAGTAAGCTGATGGAGTGTGTCATTTTTCAAATGGCACATTCTTGGGTTGTTTTTTTGTTTGTTTTTAACCAACAAAGAAGTACTGAAGTCTACTTTTAAACTCATGGCTAACTATTTAGGTAATTTCAAAAGTACAGGCGAGCCATTTGAATTTGATGACTGCCCATATTTACTGTACTCCGAGGCGTTCTGCTTGTAAATATGCCTAAAATGGGGGTGGGCGGGTGCACAAGTGCGTGGTCAATATTACATTTGATGGAAAACCTATCCAGTCCCGGCTTACCCATAAATGGGTAAAGAGGTGGAGCGTTGGTGATAACTTGCTCGACCTGAGCAGGATGAATGAAGCCCGAACATGCCACCGTCTCAGAGTTTCTGAACTTACAGCCAACGAGTTAACACTGGTTCTGGTGTTTTATTAAAGCATGTTTTTTTGGGGGGACTGGGTGGTGGTTTTAATGATGGGTGGCTTAGGTGTGGGAATTAAAAATTATGACCATCTTATTTCTTCAGTAATCATGGATTAACTGGACCTAAAGTCATCAAGCTACCAATAGCTGCTGAAAGTGCTAACCAATGCTAACCTTGCTAACATAAATTAAATAACATGAAAATTTCATTCAATGGAAATACTGGAGCACAGACTTCTTAGATGATATGCTAGGACAATTGGCCGCACAGCAAGTCATATTACCTGATATTTGTAATAAAATGCTTAAAAAGGTCGGACACGGTCCTTCACAACAACTAGCAACCACGGCTAGCAGGGCTGTGGTAGCAGAGCTCTGAGTCTGAGGAAAAGACCAATGCAAACTGATGACGTCCTACACAAGTAGAGTTGCCAACCGTTCTGTAAAATACGGAATCGTTCCGTATTTGAAGCATAAAAGATGTGTTCCGTATTAAACTAATACGGAACGCACTTTGTTCCGTATTTTTGAGAATCAGTTTTTTACAGACCGCAGCTGCAGAGGCTCCCTGAAGTGTTCGAGCCGCGACACATGTAATGACGCATTAAAATCTCTTTCAAAGCCCTCTATGTAGCAACCAGCTTAGCTTTTCACCTTCATTTTATTCACAAAATATATCACCAGTCGGCGACTTGGAAGAACCCACGCCAGGCCAGAAAAAACAAAACAAGTATTCATTCATTTGGATTG
>OMMV01182703.1:0-11407 GCA_900302635.1 Chatrabus melanurus | reverse complement strand
TCCTTGTCTTGCACATGCATGTTGATGTGCACTCGGCCGTAACCGCGGCACCTCCAGTAAACCTCAGCTGCACCTAGCACATCTTAGAAACGGCAAAAAAATAAAATAAAATTCGTTTATCTGAAACTCAGATCAGATGCTGCTGTCTACGTGTGACTTTTATGCAGCAGCACCAGCAGCAAAGCGAGCTCGTGTGTTTAATTTTGGTACTTCCTCTAAATGGTTGGCGCTGGCTCGGCCACAGCTCAGCCATGCTAAGGCGCACAGCGGAGGCGCGGAAGTGCCCTCAACTTTGAGTGAAGCCGTCGATCGCAACTGTCCTGAGATCAAACAGCAGCATGCAGCGGCTCGAGGCGCAGTTTTCGCTTTATTAGCTTAATTAGCTCGGGATTTTGTTTTTAAATGCTGGCCACCGATGATCACAGTCATCTAGCTAATAATTGACTGGACAGCAGCCATCTCCGCAGGATGGAAGTATACAGATGTCTCATTAACTGTCACCAAGATGAAGTCCGTGTCAGCGAGACCAAAGTGTATATTAACGTCTCTGTATGGCTCAGGCTCCTTTTTTTTCATCTGTACAGAAACACTGATGTACTTCCTGCTGGGTTATTTACTAAAGTGTGCGTATGTGTGGTGTGAGGTCTCATTCATCTGTCTCCACATGCACCCACTCAATCTCACAAAGGGCCAGCAATGAGAATGATAAAGAGCGGGAAGACTGAAGAGGCAGCTGCCTCTTTGCTAATGCGGAGCTAAGAGGGTCCAATACAAAACCCACACGTGCACCCATACGCGTGGCTCGTGCATAAGCATGTCATACAGCATCAAGCCATACCGCGAGAACAAAATGGTCTTCATATATGTAACAAAAACATACAATAGCACACAGAAATCTGTTTTTTTTAAACGTCTTTCGCTTTTACACGTTCACACGTGTCGGCGGAGACACCGACTCGCTCAGTGTTTTTGTCGTTTTCTGTCAGCCTGCCTCATTTTCTCTCACCGCTAGCACTAGTTTACTCTTCAGATTGTTCAAATTGAGCTTTTGAGACTTTTCATTTCCAAACAACAAAACCCTCGCTCTCAAATTAAACAAAGATCAGCGAGGGAAATTGCCCAGGAAGACATCTGCGACTCATTTTCCCCTGGAGTATATGATTAGGAAATTCATTTATGTCTAACGTATAATTCCTGCACGTCTTTCAAGTGGGAACGTCCGCACAGTGCCCTGTGTTCTACCCCTTGGAAGAAGGGAGGAGGAGTAAGAGGAAAAACAGCCTGTGGGTTTGGGCTAGAAACTAAGACTATGTTGCTTGCAAGAATGCTGCGCTCTCAGTTTTTTAACGATGTTCCTAGGACTTTGAGCCACCGGTTTTTGAGGAAGAAATGGGTGCTGCACTTGGTCCTGTGTATTCAAGGGAATGCAGATCTGGTGGCAACCTCAAGGCAGGGTCTTTGTCTGGAAGAACCGCACGTGTTTAGCTCTGATGGCCAAATGATGGGTCCCATCCCTCTGTGGTCTTGCTACCCATAATTAGATGTTTTTACACGATCACTGGCTGTTGCTGGGGGCACGTAGCTTTAACTGACAGTGACAGAGGTGGAGGGTGAGGTCATCCTGATTGGATGCTTTCGTTGTGTTCCTGCCAAATCAGCAGTGTGAACAGTGTTAAATAATCAGCAGTGTTAAAACAAAAATAGGTCTGTTTGATTGTCTGCTGTGCCGCTCTCATGAAGCATCGCTCTCATGTCTCAAGCTAATATAGGTTCATACGCTGAAAAGGAGTATAGCTTTGAAGTGGTTAGTCAATTAATACATTAGTCTACAGCAGCCATTTTCATAACGAAGAAAAAAACCAAAGTATTCCATTTGTTTCTCGTTTTCTCTTTAAATCTATTGTTTTACATAAACTGTTTTTATACTGTTGCACACCAAGGCCAGAGGCCAAGGTTTAATCACTTTAAACCAGTTCATACAGTCTTTTGAACTGTTTTTAACTTGTTCCAAAACAATGATAAAATGGTTTAAATTCTCTAATTTGATTAAATTAGTGATGATGCGGTTCTAGTGTTTTACACCAAAGAGAAAATACTTCAAACTATTTTAAACTATGTTTATGCTGCTTCAGACTTTGAAATTCATTAAAACCAGATGTTACCTTATTATTCTATAGCTGTTAACATGTTTTAAACCACAGGTGACGTATAAACTAGCTTTCATCTGATTAAATTAGAGAAAAGACACTAAGGTTACACTCGAAAAATATTTCATGGTGTTAGTATGTATGGCTTAAATCGAAGAACCTTTTCAGTATGAAAATTTTTTTACATGTACACATTTTAGTAGTTTGATAACTTATGTCTGTGGTGGTGTTTTTTTTTAAATGTGAACAAAATTGTTCACAGTTTGAAAAAAACAGCTGGACATAGTTTGACAATGGTTTTAAAATAAAACATTTTGATCATAAAACTGGAATTGTTATTTTTAATTTATTACAACTTAGTGAAATATGTTACTACCCACAAAAATTAAGGTTACAATTTACATGTCCATTTCTGAGTAGAATTGAAGTAACATAAAGAACTTAGAATAACTTAAATGAAATAATTTGACTATTTAATAACACCAGAACCTTTTAATTAAGTTAGTTCAACTTAATTAACCTTGTACAGCACAAAGCAAATCAAGTACGCTAAACTACTTAACTAAATGCTTTACTAAACTTGAGTTTAGTAAAGCCTTACTATAAAAGTTTTGTGGCATTTCCTCAAGTAATGGCTGAGTTGGAATTAAGATCAATGCAAATTGTTAAGTTGAGTCAATATATTCTTTTTCGAGTGTATGTCAAACTGCTTTTATGCTGTTTCAAATATTTAAAACAGGTTCAATCACAGTTTTGTTGGCTTATTGTTCAGTAGTTTTCACTCATATTACACTAAAGGTAATGTGTAAACTGGCCTTCATGTGGTTAAATTACAGTAATGTAGTTTTAGATAGTTATACATGATGGAGTACTTTAAACCATTTTTTTGGTGCTTTGAATGTATTCAAAACTGTTTCAACTTCTTTCATTTTAAACCAAAGACAGCATGTGTAAACAGCCTTTCATCTGATTAAATGAGAGATAGTTTGATTTTAGATTGTGTTATGCTAAGGATAGAATATTTTAAACTGATTTTATGTTGTTTCAAATATATTTAAAGCAGGTTCAAATCAGATATTTATTTTTCAATAGTTTTAAACAGTTCTGACCCAAACAACTATAATTCCTGTTAAACCAATGGTAACATGTAATGTCTTTCATCTGATTACATTGGAGGGATTAAGTCTAAATGTGGATTTAATTTGTTTTATGCTAAGGATAGAATATGATAAACTGCATTTAAATGGTTTCAAACATATTTAAAGTAGGTTTAAACCAGTTGTTAGCTCATTTTCACCCATTTTAACCATTACTAAACTAAAGGCCCTGTGTTACTTGGCTTTCTGGGTATATTAGATATAATCTGGTTCTACACTGTTCTATGTGAATGATAGACTACTTTAAACTGCTTTTATGGTGTTTCAAACATATTTAAAGCAAGTTCGAACAGCGATGTTACCTTACTTTGCACAAAGTTTTACACAAAACAAAACATGTAAACTGGATTTCATCTGGTTTTAAACTGTTGTACACTCAGGATGTACTACTTGAAACTGCTTTTATAGTGTTTCAAACATATTTAAAACTTGTTCAAACAAGAGGTTAGCTTTCACCAATTTTACACAAAAGTTAATGTGTAAACTCAGAGATAATGTTGTGTTTAGACATTTCTACACTAAGGATAGAATATTTTAAACTGTTTTTGTGGTTTTTGAATTTATTTTAAAAGGTTGTCTTATTTTTCACTACTTTAACCAATTTTAAACCAAAGGCAGCATGTATAAACCGCCTTTATCTGGTTAAACTAGAGATAATATTTTGTTTTTAAGAGTTTTAAACTGTCCAGCAATTGTTTGTTTAAAGGGCTTTGAAACTACTTTCAACTGGTTATAAAAGAGATTTTGCTGTAGCTGGTTTTAAACTGCTCAAAACTAATGGTGAACTGGTTTAAACAGATTCATTTTGAGCTAAATGGTATGAAGAATATTGCATTTTTTTTTCTTTTTTCAGAGAAAAAGTACATCTATGCTAAGATTCTGACAACTTGTGATGGCCATTTTGTTTTTCCCTATTTTCAGATATTTTATACATTGAATGATTAATCAGTTAATCATTAAGATAACTGACAGTATAATCCATAATGATAATAATTATGCATTGCAGCCCTGTAAGGATTTCTATAGCTCTTAATTAGCATAACGGCATCAGAGTTTCCAAGACTCATTCCACTTTTGAAAACATCCTTGATAACACGCTGGTTAATTTCAACGATGTAATTCCACTGTGTTTTTCTCTGCTCACTCAGGAAATGGGTACGGAAACCATCGTAACTCGCCCGGCCTTCTGGTGTCTCCAGGTGGCATGAACAAAAACATGCAGGCTAAGTCTCCCCCACCAATGAACCTGGGCATGAACAACCGCAAACCCGACCTACGTGTGCTCATCCCACCTGGCGCTAAGAACAACATGCCCTCCATTGTGAGCAATCTTTCTCTCTTCTCGTTTCATGCCGTTATTCCTACTTTGCCCAACCCTTAGTGTACACACCTCCTGAATCGATGGGGTCCTCCTGCTATGTTTGCAATTGTTTGTTTCTTTTCATGTCTTCTCTGCTGCTTTCATCTATTCATATCAGCCTTGGGTTGATGAGGTTATATTTGTGATAAGCTGGAATTTAGTGACTTTCATCATGTTCTTGTGGCAGATTCTTAAAGCACACGCTTGTTCGTGTTTTCCGTTTGGCCCAAGTCTGATATATTGTCTCACATATTTATTTTGCTGTGTCTGTGCACGTGTGTGCATATGCAGATCCCTCTTCTTTTTTTTACCGTAAGGTGTCAAGTTAGGATAGTTGCAGTAGCTCCTAGCATCCTATTTCCACATAAGTTCTGTTTCCGTTGGCTCAATCCTGTAGCAGCTCCATCACCTATAGTTCCACGCCCAGTCACCACTTCTGTGTGATCACTCCTTCAATAATATCTAATTTGAATTTATTACCCTCCCCTTTTAATGCCGACAGTCTGAGGATGTTGACCTGCTGTTGGTAAGTCAGACTGCCACTCAAATTTAGAAATGGACCCTAAACCTTGACAGGTATTCTCAGCAGGAACTGGTTCGAAGGAGCATAACTTACGGGGCTGCCACCATCAAACAATGGTAGTGCCCCTGCATCACAGCAAGAAGGTCCAGGGTTCAAAGCCCACCCATCCCACAGTTTCCAAGCACATCTGGAGTCGCATCAGGAATGGCATCTGGTGTAAAACTTGTGCCAAATTGCAACATGTTCTCATGACGCATTTCGTAGGCTTCAAATTGACACGCACATTCATACCAGATCTGGTGTGGCGACCTTGCTAGTACAGGAGCATATCGTATATGAATCACCAGAGTCTACCGTCGGAGATTTCCATGATATTTTGCTCTAAATGCTGAGATGAAGCATTTTTAATAAGTGTGGTCCCCACTCCACTGTTAACTTTCACTTTCATTGTTGCTGAGTGTGCTAAAGGCACTGTCACCAATGTGAGGGTGCGTAGTGCCATCCAGTGGCGTGACAGGATAAAAGCAGCCTGGCCTGTTTTCATGTTTATCTGCTCCTGATATCCTTTTATCCTTTGGCCACGTGTGTTGAGTCTGGAGATGAACTCCAGCTCCAAGCTTTATTAGTCAGAATATAGAAATGAAGGGCAGCTAAAGTGTACATTTTCTTCTTGCACCAAACCGCCGTTATTTCCTGCCAAACACTCCCCTCTGCCACAGCAAAGTGCCTCTCCCTTGCCGTCGCTACCCTGTGTTGCCGTGGAGACTGATGGTGTTACTATAGCGACAGTGGGTCCTCAGAAAAGGGTGGTAAATGATAGGGTTGGCAGGGTTCAGCCGTGCCGCATGTCAAGTGATTAATTTCCCCAGAAGTTGGCATCACATTTATTCTCTCAGCATCTGTCGAGTGAAGGAACGAAAATCAAAGTTTCTGAATTGTTTTGTTTGAAGTTGATTCTATGTTCTCAAACTTCTCCTCTCTCTGTCGGTCTCTGTCTGTTCCGCAGAACCAGAGAATAAACAACTCTCAGTCGGCTCAGTCATTGGCTACCCCAGTGGTATCAGTAGCTACTCCTACTCTCCCAGGACAAGGCATGGGTGGTTACCCATCTGCCATCTCTACTTCTTATGGTACCGGTACGTATTCCTGCATGTGATCCACGGTGTACAATCAGACACCATCAACAAAGTCATCAGAACAGCCACTGCTGCAGAGGTTCCTTCCTTGATGGGGCTTGATAGGGCCACGGTTATTTAATGGTGGGGCGACCAAATCAGCAGTAAATGTGCAACTGTAAATTAGATTTTAAGTGTGTGTGAGACTAGGGCTGGGTATAGTTCAAAAATGTTCTATACCGGTACAAGTGCTGATACCTTGACTCCAATTCCAGTTCCTGAATGCTATATTTTGCTGATGGTCTCGAGTTTAAAGCAGTGGGCTTGACACCAGAGGATCCTTGGTTCAAATCCCTGTCACACCGGAAAATCACTAAGGGCCCTTGGGCAAGGTCCTTAATCCCCAACATGCTCCCGATGTGCAGTTGAGCACCTTGCATGGCAGCACCCTGATATTGCCGTGTGAATGGGTGAATGTGAGGCATCATTGTAAAGCGCTTTGAGCATCTGTTTCAGATGGAAAGGCGCTATATAAATTCAGTCATTTACATTTTTTCTTCACCAATATTTATTGAAATCTGTATTAACAAAAGGAAAATTACATTACACATTACAGTACAAGCCTTTGTTATATGTTTCAGCTCCATGGCACATTCAAAGCAGTTTCATAAAAAAACATGTTTCAATCTTTATGTTTCAGCACAGTGGCATTTTTCAATATATATAACCACATTAAAGAGATACCTATTTACCACCACTTGAATATCTGTTAACATGAAAAAAACAACACTGTAAAAGTCTGCATTGAACTGAGACGACTGCTGGACCTCCTAAACCACTGCAGTATTAGAGTTGCACAAATAACACACACACGTGAGCTAGGTCCCTGGGCGTACTGTTTTTCCATCATGTATCTTTAGCCAGCCAATCACTGTCACTGTAAATATGATCAAGGTGGTTCTACTGAAAAACTTAAGTTCAATTGCTGCCATAACCCTTTCAATACTGAATACATTACTTCAAATTAAAGTTATCTATTGTGTATATATGTCAATTTTGTGATCACAAATATCATTACCCATAATACCCTGTGGTCAAATTGCTCTCCAAGCATAAACAAGGTGCTCCTTTAATACGGAATAGGTCCAAATGCATGGGCTTTAGGGATCCTTATGTCCCAACAGGATACATGGGAAAAATTTTGGGACACATGTGTCCCGTTAGTACTGAAAGTGTTAAAAACGTGAGTAAACTCAACTTCAAAATAAGTTTTGTTTCAACGCAAAGGGTTAAGTTATAAATGATCATTAATTAAACCACTTTTATAACTTTACCTTTTGCGTTGAAACAAAACTTATTTTGAAGTTGAGTTTACTTCAAAATCGTCCTTTGAGCTTAGTACAAGCTTATCCTTAGTACACACTTATCCTGGCTCGCAGACACTGAGATTTATGCGTTGGGTATTGAAATTTGGTATCGAATTGCAGAGGAATTTCAGTCGGTGCCACAAAAGTATCGAAATTTGGTACCCAGCTGTATGTACAAAACATACTATGCATAATAGATTGAACTAACAATAGCAGTTGTTTCAAGATCGTAACAGTTACAACTCTCACAAGACACAAATGCAAATGTGGAGTAGTTGGGAAAAGTTGCAGGCATAAAAATAGAAAAACTACCCAGCTAACAATAAATGACAGCCAGGATAAAAGCTGCTCTCCATTAGGTGGTGCTCTTCTTCCTTCAGGCACTGAAAGTTCAACTGTTGTTGACCTGTTTCTCAATTTCGTCAGTGTCTAATTCCTGGATGGAAAGGTTTGAAAAGGAAGCAGTCTATTTTTAATCACACTAGCAAGGCAAGGCAAACGGAATAAAGAAAAACATAAATACATCTTCTGTTGTAAGAGTGACATGAAAATTCTTAACCTAATTCAGTAGTCAGAGAATGGTCATGGTGGTGAGAAACTGAGGCTGAAAGCAGGGGCTTGGATGGCAAATGTCAATTTCCCTGTGAGGTTACTGGGAGGATACTGAAAATATTGCTCCAACTAGTCGCTATTGACTTGAAAAATCTCTAATGAGATATAGATTCTTTAAAAAAATTAAAGCGGGTCAAATTGTGCAAAAGTTAGGTCACAGTTGCGTGTGGTTGGGATTTTGTGTTAAACACTTATAAAGTCACAAGACTCTATGACTGTGCATGTAGAAATTCTCCTGCTATTAGCTATGTTTAGTCCTGAAATGGCTTGTTTTAGACTCCTGCGACATATGTCACAGTAGAGTCTGTACGGCTCAGTGAGCTGATCTAGCTCAGTGCTACAAGCCTACGCTGTCTGATACAGAGATGGAGATACCCAATCTCCAGAGAGAGAGGTGTGACCAGCGGCACTTCTTATAGACACCTAAAAATACTTTATTGTTCTAGATGCATCGTTTTTTTTAACCCCTCTCACCAGCATGAGTACAGGGTATTGTCATCACTCGTGTGTCTGTGAAGAGATGTTCACCCAACGTGGTATGAGTATTCCTTGGGTGGGTGTTTCCAGATTATTAACCTTTGGAACAGATCAGTCAAAGGTCGAGGTTGTCAAAAATCGAATATGAAAAACACATTTTCCAGGATATCTCCACAATCAACAGAGCTAGAGAGATGAGGAAAATCTTATATCAATCAGTAAGTCATTTGTAATCGAAGGGTGTGAGTGATGTTATGATGACATCACAAAGACATCATGAAATGATAGGGTCCGAAAAGCACATTTTGCAGGATATCTCCACAACCAATAGAGCCAGAGAGGTGATCCAAAGCATATATGGATGATGACTTCATCAAGTGGCATCACTACTGCCTGCAAAACATTCATTATGTGCTCATGTAGGGTATGCATCGCCCCTCCAATACTTTTTTTTGCTAAAAACTTTGTATTTGTTTTTTCCCTTTCCTTTTTTCCTAATAACTTTGTATTTTTAAGACAATTCATTAGCTAAATGTGTAACATATATAACATGACCCCTATTATTATTATTATTATTATTGTTATTATTGTTCTTGTTATTAGTATTATTCATTGTGATTGCAGGTTTAGGTCTTGTTTCAGCCACATCCAGATAAAGAAGATAAAGATTGTAGAAGTTTTTTTGAGGAATTTCTTCTCACTGTTATGCCCCCCCAATGTTTCGGCCTCTATCCTTTTTCAAATACTTCGCAGAAATCTGAAAAATTTTACGCAAGCTCGGGTGCCACAGTGACTCAGTCTGCCTTCGAACTCAGAATATTCCTTTCCTAGTGTCTGTCAATCTGTCTGAAATGATCCAGATCCAGTGATTTATGGATCTGATGGGCAAAAGCATGTTTAAAAGGCGTGAGGGTGGCATCAGGTGAGGATCAGCAGTGTCTGAATGCTGCTGTTGATCGCTTTTGAAACGTACTCATTTTTAAATGTTACACAGCATTGTACCAGCAGAGGGTGCTGTTGTGGCACATCTGTTCCAGAGATCACAGTGTAACATCACAGCAGCCTTTATCAGCTGCATTGCCTTTGCAGCTTTGCTTCATCTGATCTGAACAGCCTATAATCTGCTGCCCCTTTTGTCTTTTTTCTGTTTGTACACAGAGTACTCCCTGAATAGTGCCGATCTGTCCTCCCTGTCCGGCTTCAACAGCGGCAGCTCACTTCACCTTGGTTCAATGAGTGGCTGGCAACAGCAACACCTGCAGAACATGCAGCATTCAGCCCTCGGCCAGCTAGGGTGAGTGCATTCACCCGGACACGGGGTGTTTTTTTTCCACACAGTGCATGATTTAGTGCATCAAGTCTCACGGGAGATTAATTTTGGCGCTCCACTCTCATATCTGTAAGAGTCCTTCACTGTTCTCAACCTTCACTTGCAAGAGCCAACACAAACATGACACCTCTCCGTTTTCACATGCCTGTATGCATACACTTGCATGCACGTTACTGTGTAAGAGACTTGAAAATCACTTTGTTTCTCACTTTGTAACTCGGTAACCCCTTGCGTTTCCTTTCCTTCCTACAGAAATTGCTCTAGCTCTCACTTATGTCAGGGTTCAAATCTCTCCCTGCCCTCTGCTCAAAGCCTGCACATCAAGTCCGAACCTGTTTCTCCTCCTAGAGATCGCACCAGCAGCACACCGGGGGGCTACGGTGGCGGCGTACCACCTCCCCAGAACCCCTCGTCCCGCCAGGACTCGGGACGCTCTCCTGTTGATAGCCTGAGCAGTTGTAGCAGCTCCCACGAGGGCAGCGACCGCGATGAGCACAGGAACGAGTTCCACTCACCTCTGGGACTGGCCCGGCCCGCTCTGGACGAGCGCGAGAGCCCTTCAATCAAACGGGTGCGCCTGACGGAAGGATGGGCAACATGATGGCGCTGTCGTCCCGCCCCACGTTGCTCCGAGTTGCCCCTTGAGCCTACGACACACAGCGCAATGATGCCCCCACGAGTCACCTCCCTTCTCTCCTTCCTCTCACTCGATGTCACGAGTCGCTCAGCACCCAGCCCCCGGGCCTCCCTCATTTTATCTATTTAACGCTGAAGGAAAGAAAAGGGACCCTTTACAAAAAAAAAAAAATCTATATGTATTTTCCTTTATTTTTCTTTTCTTTTTGCTAAGTGTGCGTGTGCTATACATATTGACTTTATATAAACTAATAGGCGTGTTGTAACCGAGATTTGGGGCGGGGGGGGAGCTGGTTCCAGGTATTTTTTTGTTGGGGAACTATGCATAAATTGTATTGTGTGTGGATAAAAAGATTCACATATGCATATATCGCTACACTTTTGTGTGCGTATATATCGCTACATATATCTGTGCATATATCGCTACACTTTTGTGTGCGTATATGCATATCAACAAATAAACAAAAAAAAAGTCAGGTACTCTGTTTCATAAAAATTTGCCTCAGCGATATGTCGGTGACGAGAGAGAGGGACAACAAAAAGAGCGAGTGTGTCCAGTCGACCTTAGCACTTGAGTTGGACAAACAACACGTGTACAGTTTCATTGCTATTTACCTTCTCTGCAGTTCTCCCTTGCAAAAATATGTGTTAACATTAGATGATGTCATGTTGCAGGTTCAACG
>OMMV01182699.1:0-10402 GCA_900302635.1 Chatrabus melanurus | reverse complement strand
CCCAACCCCGGGGCTCATATGTCTCAATCTAGAAGGTAAGAATGGCTGGTGGTGCTGGAGGGGTGAGGGCATTGGGGGGGGTCATTGGCACAGCAAGCCCAGTGTCAGCCAGCGCCATTTAATTGCCAATGTGAAGCGGTAGCCCCGTGCCTGTTTAATGTATAATGATCCGGCCTGTGCGCTTCGCTCGCTGGCCAGGCAAAGAGAGGAAGCGGGCTGATGGGGGAACATATCAAAGGGCAGGCTTAAGCATAAGGGGCAAAGGAGCCTTCACATCCACCTACCTGTCACACAGTATAAGGAAGCTGTACCAGCTCCAAGCCCATTATCAAAATAATGTCTTTCATTTGCTCTGCTGACCGTCTCCACTCGCCTCGGCTTTGTCCTCCCTTCCTAAAACAATGTATTTTTAACAGGACCTCGATGTAATTTTTCTTACTGCAGGTCTACAAGGTACCAGGTTCATCCCTTGCATCCTAATTCCGTTTGGGGTTTGGCACAGGGGACTGAGAGCGAGGCAGTGCTCTCCCACAAAGACCTGGCTCCCAACAGGACTGCAAGGCCAGGAAGTCTTTTCTCTCACTCCAGTCAGACTGCTCCCTACAAATCATTTGAGTAGAACACTCAGATCCGCTTTTTGTACAAAGCCAACCTAGCTGAAGGCTATGATTAAAAGAAATCAGCCATTTTGCTTTTTTTAAAGCAACATTTTCCCACTGTATTTGGTCAACAAATGCATTTTTTTCCACTGTAGTTTGATTGGCTCAAGGTTTGGGGATTTGGGGGGGGTTGTTATACCCTACCATTCTCCAGAGAGCTCCCAGAGCCCTCCATCTATTCAGTTATACTAATTCAATTAAAGGGCTCATCACAGGGCATTAGCTCTTCCCCGTGGCCAGTACCCCCACACCCCAGCCAGCAGATTCAATTAGCCGCTCTGGAAATAAGATGATCACAATGTAGAGGCCGTCATTAAGGGACCAAATTAGCAGTCACTTAAAGCCCAGGTTGGCTGGGTACTGCTGCCAGATGCCGATGTCTGGACAGATCCACAGTCTGACCCTCTGAATCTCAAACTGGGCTGGCTGAGTTAATCTGACTCTTAATCTGGCACTTCCGAAGTGACGTTTGATGCGGACAAAACATGACATTAAAGGTATGTTAAAGGTATGTATACAAAACAAATGTGGGTCTGATTGGCAAAAAATCAATAATTATAACTACAATCATATATCTCTGCTAAAACCCCAAACGCTCCATTTTACAATTGTAAGACGTGCTTTAAAATTTACTTCCATCCCAAAACGTAATGGTTTCTGTTTCAGGTTACAGCTGATCTTTTCACCAAGTCTAGAGATAACTGATTCATTGGGAAATTTATTTTTAAATGTTCACCGTTGCTCCTTTATGCATTTAAATCCTAACTACATTTCTACCAATTTGATGGACTATTTTCAAGCTATATTTATCCCTCTCAAAATTTCATTTAATCTATTCCAGGATCAGCCAACTGTCAAGAAAATTGGTCGTAAACCTTTTAAGTTCCAGACTTTTTCCTTTTTGGATGTTTGAATAGTAATAACAAAGCAACGCTCAACGTTATAACAATGCAGATCACAACATATCTATTTTATATTTCTGTTGTATATTTTATACTGCTGGTGGAAATATTTTCAAGGGGACATACTGAGATTTTAGTTTGTTTCATCCCCTGACCGATATATGACCTGGTGAATTTTAATACGTCCCATCTTTCAAAATTAATTTTTTATCCATGTGAGCCTAAAGTTGATTTTTTTTTTTTTTGGTCCAGTCACATTTTCAGTCACTATGGCCTCAATTTTTACTGCACTTGCAAGTCCTGCCCCTCTATGGAAACAGCGCAGTCATGGCTATATGTTGGCAAAAAAAATTTTTTTGTGCAATATGAAAGAGTTACGTCATAAATCATAAAAGAAGAAAAAATATATGTTGAATTTCGTTGATGAATTATTTGACAAAAATTTAAAAAATATGGACACTATATATACAACCAATCCAAGTGCCCACAACTGTTACCAATATTGGGGGAAAAAAATGACACTCCACATGTGAGACAAATACTATGTTTCTTTTTCTGTGCTAATATCTCTCTCTCAAAAATTTCTTTGGTCTTTCCATCCATTCATTTTTGTCATAATTTAGCCAAGTTATTCAAAGTGTCCCAGTTACATTGAGGAGTGCAGTTTGTTTGTTTTTTTAAACAGGATGTGGATCATGTAAACAGCTTGTTTGTGGTGAAATTTTAAATGAGACATAGAATAAAGTGATTTTAATGAAATGTTACCATTTTAATCTTAGATTTGGTTATTTCTGCACCGGACGTGCAGTTCTGTCAAGAAGTGTTCAGTGCGCATGATTAGTTCAAGAACCCTCAGAAATTTGACGATCCTACACTAATGTGTATTTTTACAATTTCTGGCGATGATAAATTGTGTAATTCTGGTAATTTAAAAAAAAGAAAACATAGCTATCAAACTCAGCAGCAGATTGTGGCGTTTAAAGGATTAAATGAAGTTTTACTATTCCTAGATCCACAAGTTTTTCAGCTCTGCACTAAAATTAGTGGTCGACCGATATGGGTTTTTCAATGACTTATGCCGATTTTTAGATAACACCGCGGACGATGGCTGATATATAACGCCGATATGTTTTTGTTGTTGTTACTTGTTTCGTTGGGGATTTTTTTGTGTGTGTGTGTGTGCATGCAACAATACAAAAATGTAATAATAATAACAAATGAGACACAAAATAGGTGTACTTAAATGAACATTTTATTTAACAGTGCTGCTGTCTGCATTGTCTCTCGTCAAGTCTCACTGTTTTCTGTCAGGCAACGTTACATCTAGCGTTGACATTTTCCCCAGCGAGTTTCAAAATACCCATTCCCAATGTTTTAAGGCACCTGTCTGCATGACAACTGACACAAGAGGGAGTCCTAGCATTGATCCACAGAAGCCACACTGACAAGCCCACTTGTCAAATGTGAGTGCAGATGTTTTTTTTCTCATCAAGGAGATTACCCCCTCAAATGACAAGCTTAATGGGCTAAACCTGGTATCCACCTCTTCTCAGGGCTATGCTTTTAAAAACTGATCTGTCCGTTTTGATTCCTCCGTTCCTGCATCTACATGACCCATCAATGTCACTGAGGTGTAAAAACAGCGCCCCCAGGAGCTGCTTCACCAATCAGGCTGTAATTAAACTAAAGCATGGCCTCATCCCCGTTACGCCAAACCAGCCCGTCCAAAATCCCACACTGCAGGAGCGCCTTGTGCGGAGGGACGGGGGAGGAGCAGAGGGAGTGACGAGAGCGTGGGGCTGTTTGTTTTTTGAGTGTGTGCGTGTGTCGGTGCAGTTCTGCCTCCCTACGAGCCTCACAAATCACAGGCTTTTAGTCACACAAAATTAATTCTTTTCGCTTCCCACACAATATAGAGAGCGTGCGTCCCTCAAGGGAATAGTAAGTCGTTTTTAACACCAACTGACAAATACACACACGTACACAAGATGGCAACAAAATCATGTACTCCCATGGGTGCACTAAAGTCCACAGCAGCACTTGACTTGGACCTTAATGGGCTCGACCAAAGCAACAGCCAAGTGTCAGGCCCCAGCTTATATCATCTCGTCTCCTTCAAAGTGTTGCTGTGTTTGTTTATCTGTCTGGCTGCTCAAACTCACAGCAAGGACATGCCCCCACTCATTTCAGCGCTGCCTGACATGCAGTGGGGGTAAATGTTCTTCAGGGGCCTCATTAGAAAATGATAAATATAATTAATATTTGAGCACGCTAGCTGGAGCCTTACACTGGAGAATTGCTCTTTTGAACAGAGTGTGAGCTCTCCTTAAGGGAGAAGTTGCTGCACACCATCTCTGCATGTGTGTGTGTGTGTGATGCCCGTGCACTGGACTCACAGTCAACACACACATGCATGATCGAGAAAGTGTGTGTGTGTGTGTGTGTGTGTTTAGCTCTTAGGGCTCAACTCACCTTGACATGGATGCGTTGACAGTGAGCGCAGTTGGGTAGGGGTGTCTAAACCCCCCTGTTGTGATTGGATAAACAGGTTGACCTTGCCTGTGAAGGGGGAAGAAAAGAAGAAAGGCAAACAGGTAAAGAAACAGGGTTGATGGAAGAGGAGAAGGTAAAGCCCTGCGTTTCTCTCCCTCGCCCCACCGTGGGCCTCTTTATTCTCATTTGATCAGGACAAAAATCTAGGGGATTGCAGAGCGCGGATCAAAGGCAAGAAAACTCTGAACAATTTGAATGCCACAAATCTTGATAGCAATGGCTAATTAAATTTCATAACCCTTCGCTCTGTGTCGACAGAGCGGGGCCCCGTTCCTCCCCAAGCTGGAACTAGGTGTTTTGTTGTGATAATTAAAGACGAAGCGCGGGTCTCTTTAATGGAGCCATCACGCTAATTGAGGTCTACACATCCAAAGACAAACAATAATGAATGTAAATTTATACCAAAATAAAGTGCAGCAAATCAAAGGGCGCCATGGCTGCGCTCGGGGCCTCTCTCGGTATTTAGATCGCGGTGAGAAAACATTAAATTAACAGAGCTTAATTTGTAGCCTTTTGTCATATTAACAAGTGCTGACAAGAGTTACCAGGGGAGAGCCCCCGTGTGGAATTGTGGGTAAAATGCGGGCAATCACGGTTCATTACTCTAATTGGACCATACAGAGACATGCAAAATAGTATTTGCCACAAAGTAGCAAGTTAAGGTTGGGGAGGGCCTGAGAAAACTGCAGTGAGCTCCTGAGGTCCAGGACTGAGAGGGTCGAAGGAGTGAAGAAAGTTAACGGAGCAGCCTGAACTTTCACTAAAGTCCCATTCTCACGTTTCTGGATTTCCATCCTGGAAGGTCACAGTTTGAAACCTTGTCCAAACCTTGGAAAACCTTAGAGGGTCGCACCGCCAACTCTGACATACTTTCGTAATCCTTTGCATTTCCGTGGAGTTCGTAACGTTGTCGTACATGCTGAGAAGCACCACGGGTGTGCTACAGTTGTTTTTACACACATCACATGGTACAGCGTCATCAAACCACGCACTGCATCACATTCTTGGACAAACATGGTCTTCGCACACCGGTTTGTTACGGTTATAGACCGTGTCCTTCTGGGAGGCATATCCCTGAAAGCGGGAACAGGCCTTAAGGCCTCAAGAAGAAGTATATAAGCCCTGAGGCCTGGTGGTGTCTGTGCTTGCCTCCGGATTCCATAGCGTGAAGCGGATGAGAGTCTACAACTCCCCTTGGATGGGACAGCAGTCCAACTCAGGTTACTTCCCCAGCCAAGGTCGGTACCCATTTACAGCTGGGTGGACTCGAACAATACAGATTAAGTGTCTTGTCTAAGGCCACAGACAGGTAGTGTGAGCAGGAATCGAACCTAGGTCTGTATATTAGTAGCCCAGCTCTTTATCCACTGATCAACCTGCTCTACAAGACCTCAAACACCGAGAGGACATGAGGGGCTATTTCAAGAACTCGGAGCCTTTTCTGGAACTGAGGAACTGTCTTGCCATTTTGTTCCAAGGGAGCAGCATCTATTTTTAGTTCTTGAATTATAATTCATGAACCATTTGTCATTCCATTCTTCTGTGAAGGTGCTCTCTGATGGTAGAGGAATTACTATGTGGCGCTTGCAAGACTTTATAAGCTTTGCTCAGGCAGACATCCACTAAAACCCTCAAACCCGTACAGAAGCGGTACCAGCATTACCAATGAGGCCGTTTAGTCAGGACCAAAGCTGCATTTGCCTAAATACAGTGTCTATAGGTACTTTTTCCACCACAAAGACTAGATCCAGAATACAGAACTACCCGATATCCAGGGACAAGCCCCGAGTGCAGGCTGCTTTCTTGGTTCCGTTTCCACCCAGCTTAAAAAAGGCCTGATGTTTAGATTATTACAGAGGAGTGACACAGACCTGTGTTTTTTCCCTTTGTCTTAGTAATGATTGCTTATACTGTGTTTTAGTACAGCTGAACTGACAATTTATGTGTTCTCACTTAAACATCTGTCTGTTTGTGTTGACAGGTAGTCAAATATATATTAAAAACATTCAAAAAGTCACTTATCAGGACTTATAAATGGTGAGCAAAAGTCCCACTGTTTCACAGTTACACTTAATCAAATCAATGTTTTTATGATCGCAAGTTTATGTGACAAACATGAAGACAGAGTAATAACAGGAGCTAAAACGTATGATTGGCTGTGATCTGGTGTAAGTCATGTTTAAAGCAAATGGGAAAACCAACATTTCCTCTTTAAATGGAAGTACCCCCCCAACGCGCGTCTCCAAGCTTGCAATGTCACACAACATGAAGCAGTGTCAAGATGAAAAAAGAAAAGACGCCCCAAAACATTAAAGATGACAATAAATTAAGCGCCTTTGGCAGACACTAACATATACATACCGTATTCGACCGTTTAAGCGCACTGGGCACTAAATAAATTGTTTTTATTGAGCATAGGGTACTTAGAAATCATTGCGTGCGGGTCTCGCTTTGGTGCATGAAGCTTTGCTTCATGAAGCAATGATTCATGTGCGCAATGAAACCTGGGGCAGAAATAGCAAGCAGTATATTTGAATGTCATTCCTTTATTTGGAGATTTCACATTTCCAAAGACATTTGGACACCCAAACCTGACAAACTATTTATTACATTTTACAACGACACGCTTTCTGGAATTTTCATGCAGGACTCATTTTGACACAGGAAATGAAGCAAGGCTTCATGCAGGCAATGAAACCTGGTTTATTTAAGATATGGACTCAGCTGAGGAACGCTCCCGTCTTCTGCAACTGAAGTAAAACACCGCAAAAGGTAGGTTTCTGTCTGTTAAAATTATGTTTTTATGCCAACTATTGCTGTGAATGGCGCGGATCCGGGCATTCCAGGTGGATTGTTTTGATCCAGAAATGGCCCCGGATGCTGGAAATAGCACCAGGCACCCCCCACCAGAGGCCTCACGTGCGCTAATTAGGGTCTGTGCGCTTAAACGGTCGAATACAGTAATTTTTAAACTACTTGAAGCAGGGTGTGAATGCGAATATGGAACCACATAGTTCTTTCTGAGGACAGTTTCTTCCAAATCACTGAGAAGAAAGGGAGCTTTGGTGTACCCAAAGAAAAAAAACATCCTGCTCCTATGGCTATGATGTACATATATACACCAAATAAAACCAGGTTTTGTTGTTTACTGATGCTGATGTTTTAAATGCTTGGTAATATACAGCGTAAGCATATATACATTAACATTTCCATGTGCAGGTGCTGCTGGCTTTTACATTCATGGCAGAATAAAGTATGAAGAGTAATAAAAAAAGGATTTGCTTACTGTGGTACTAACCATCCTAACGGATGGGGGATTTGGCCGACAGTGCCGGGTGACAGCGGGTAATAAGGAGATATATCTGGAGGATGTGGAGGCCTTGGAATTCCTGTAGCATAAAAAGGATGACAGAAAGAGAGGAGGTGGACAGACAAGATGATGACAGAGAGAGAACCAAATCTTTGTCAGTGCTGAATCCATTCTTTGTTGTGAGTTTCACATCTGAACGGGACAGACATCACAGGAGTGCAGATGGGAGGAAGAGGAGGAGGAAGAGGGCTCGTGCTCGCATGTACACAGTGTTAAATCACACTTCTTGATCAAAGGCCTTTGAGGCGGCGGCGGCGGCACAATGTGTTGGAAGAAGCAGAGGGGAGAGAACGTGAGGAAAACACACCAACACGATTCTTGTCACATTTGTCTACTGAATCAGAAGATTAATGATACAAAATGACTGAGGTTTAGAAGTTAACAAGACAACAATATAATTAAAGCAATCCTCTGTGATCAGAGAGCTGCTAATAGGACGACATGCTGGGAGTACCTTCTGATTTACACTGGCGTATATTGGTTTGAGATTACACACGTATATACAGAAATCACTAAATGCAATGCATCCACATGCAACTCCCATCCATTGGTCACTCCATCGGTTAAATGTACTAATGTTACCGAGCAGTTCCACGCATTCAGACACACTGTGAAACACAACAGGTGCTGCATGAAGAGAATCCTTGGTCTCCATCCAACTGATCCTCAGATTTAACATAAAAATGGCAGCAAATGTTGTTTGTTATCCCCTACAGACAAACAGTGACAGAGATGTCCAATTTAAAGACAGCTCTCGCCGAGGGCATCGGCGGGCAATCACAGCATCCACAGTGTTGCCTTTACTTTCTGTGGCAGCTGACAGGCGAAGAAACTGCATCGACAAGCTGCCCTGAATAATGCCTTGAAAAGGTCTTGCACAGCCTGGTACAAAAATAACTTTCTCTCTCATGACAAACTTGAAACGGGGCGCACTAGACGTGAAAAGGCGCAGCAGGCAAGTCTGTGCGCTCGGCAGACCACGAACCGGGGGACTTATTTTGGCTGATGTGTTGTTCTTCCCCACAGCTGGCTTTGCCTGTGCAGCTGTTGTTGCAGATATCTTGGCCGGTACCAACGCGGCTCGAAACGAGCCAGCGGAGCCGTTCTGCGCAGTTGATCTGTCTGCATAGATCAGCGGTTGGCCAGTGCTGACGGTTCCACCCAAAGTCCGCAGCTGATCCAGGTTATTCGCAAACGACTCGCGAGAGGGATTGTGTTACTGACTGACAGTTCATGTTGGAGCAGAAAACTTTGCTTATCTTAAAAACCAGTTGGAACTGCGGTAAATGGGAAAAGCAAAGCCTCGCGATCATTATCCCATTGCCACCCAGAGCTCAAGACCTAATATAGCTCATTAATTAATTAAACACTAAGCCTAATTAAGCAGCCCCATTAAGCACTACATTAAACAGCAGCTGGGACATTATTTCCCCTTTGTAAGGACCATCATAATAAGAGAACATTATTACCTAAAACACTGACTGAACCCACCAGAGACGGCTGAAAATCACAAAATTATTCACTCCTCTGCAAATGCATTAACCTGAAAGGATGTACTGAATGACGGTTAACCAAATGAAGTGCTGGGTCAAGATGATGGGGAATGAAAGGAATTTTATAAAAATGTAAGCTGAATGGTTGCAGGAGAGAATCTGACTGTCAAACACAGAGAATTTGAACTTCCACAATCAACAGGCTGTAAACACCCAACTACAGCTGCAGAATGTATACGGATGATTTATCTAAATCCTGCTTTATTAATCGAGGGGGAATATGATCGACGTCACAGCAGGCTCCATCTTCTGGGAAGATTTTGTGTGTTTAGCTGGAGACAACAATCCAACATGACAGGCTTGAGTCAAGATTTGGTGCATGCTGTGTTTACTGCTCTCCGGTATTCACATGTGCAGATCTCCAACAACAGTGGCTGTCTTGTTTCAGTCCTGGCAAATGCAGCCGTGGTCGCAAGAAACCAGGACTGTTTGCTAAATTCTGCGTTTAATTTAAGGTTAGGAGCCACTGCTCAGGTTCTTGTCGCTGAATGCAAAGCCACTTATTGCCAGAGCCGAAGAACCTTCATGACAGCGAAATCAATCAAGGGGTAGCAAATGTCCACAAGAGGCACTTTGGCTGAACCGCGTCCCACAAAAACCATCAATAACGGTGGGCAATAAATATTTTAAATAATAAACAAAATTATATTCATGCCAAGCTACTTCTTAAAGCACTAAGCATAGACTTTAAGCAATACAGTCTACAAAGTCCTGGCAGTGCAAAAGTAACATTTGATTTATGCTGTCATCTGCAAAGAGCTGTACAATAATCTGTCATGGACAAATGGATACCATCAAGATGATGCTATGTACCATGGCAGAAAAAAACCGATAAAACTGTCACACAACCATCAGTGCAAACAGATTTTAAAAGACCTGAAGTGCTATAAGATGAGCTACATCTGCGGTTTTGTCAACACATAGGAATTTCAAAAATTTATTGAGATGTTACGATGAACTTTTGTCCACAAACACTCTGAAGTTGTCAGCACAAATCTCCATAAATTCAAATACCGTACTGTTCCAAATATAAGATGGTGGGTTTTGTTTTTTTCTTGGAAATACATCTGAAAATAAATGAGTGTAGTCTTTTACGTGTCAATACCTCCACAACAGTAGGTGGCGCCAAATAACCAAGAAACGAGTGTGCCTCACAGGAGTGAAGTAACCCGCCCATCTAACTTGCTATAGAAACAGCTGGACGGTGTTTTTTTTTTAAATCACCATACGCTTGTTGTTAGCTGTTTATTGCCATCGTAGAAACAAAACTCAGGTACAGCTTTTTTTTAAAAATGAGAACTCTGTGATGAAGCGCTCTGCAGTGATGTGATTGCGCTTTTCTGCCAGGAACCCCCTCGCCCCCCC